>BHEV01010152.1:0-18679 GCA_004319985.1 Emydocephalus ijimae | reverse complement strand
GTCACGATGTAAATAAAGAGCTGAAGTTCACTGTTCAACGATTGTCTCCAGTTACTTCGACCCATGCCCAGTACTTAACACATCATATACTTTAATTTATAATAATAATTTAATTTTTAATTTGTATAATAATATACAAATAAAAGAACATCAATGGCCTTTTTATACCTTTGTACTTCTGGCTATAGATGTTCTTAAGTCTCCTCCATCCTTGCTTTATAAAACGGATATGAAAAATACTGAATGAGACCAGTGCATATCAGACTTGTTTTAAGCAATGAAAATGAGACATAATAAGACTTTTTAAAAGTTTTAGAAGAGGATGCAGCCAAACAATTTCTGGGTCCTTGTTTATGCAAACAATGTACCAATTAATGCTAAGCATCCAGACCGATGAGTCAATGAGACAGACATTATACTCTTATATCCCCTTGATGCTACTTAGACAGTGATGCATTCTTTTCTTAAATACAATGGCTTGGAATGACATGGCTCGAATTTAAATCAATATGGTTAGCATTGGCGTGTTAATAGATGGCTCTTCTTACTTCGCATTTATAAGTAATGTATAATTTTAGTACATCATCCATCACGATCTGAATTTTTACTGTAATTAAGTCTGGATTGTGGTTCATCCAGTGATTAATCCTGCCTGATAATTAGCCTGCAGGATATGTTCTAATTTTATAAATTATTCTGAAGTTTTCAAAGATCTCTGTAACAGATAAACTTGGGGGAAAATATGAATTCATCTATCTGTCTGCCATCATGTCTCAATATTTAAATAAAGTGATGACTACATAAGGTCCAATTCTTTGAAAAGTCTTAGAAAAGAGGCAAGAACCAACTTGGATATGCCAAAATCCCATGTTTAAAATCATGATATGAATTGGAGTTAAAAGGAGAACAGGTCTCCTGACTGCACACATATGTAACTGAAAATTTAAAGGGCCAAAAGTTTCTTATTCTGGCCTTCCTTAAAAGAAGGCATTAGCTGTGGTGTGGCTACATAATACAACTGTCTTTCATCTATGGACAGCTATAATGAAAACCATGAGGGGTCCTTGGTTCTCTCTGAGCTTCCTTGTTTTCTTGCAGACATTTCATTACTCAAGCTAGGTAACATTATCAGTGCACTGATGATGTTATCTAGTTTGGTAATGAAATGTCTGCGAGAAAACAAGGAACCTCAGAGAGCATTAAGGATCCCTCATGTCAACCCTCAGGTACAAATATTCTTGTTTATTAATTAGAACTGCATTTTGATCAGGAATGTCATTCCTTCCATTCTTTTGGTATGTACACCCGACAAACTAATTCAGTCTAGTTGGGCTAAATGACAGTGCCTGCTTTCCTAACATAACTGTTTGAGAGAAGTGTCTGTGTAAGAGCACTCAAATAAATACACCTTATCAGGTCAGTCTGTGTAAAAGGAAGTGTTTTCTGAAGTGGACCAGCCAAAGGGATGAGATGTAGGTGGAACTTGTCTAGCAGGGCTAAATCTGATTTAGGCTGGAAATGGTTTGCTTAATTGTGAAACGAGCAATTAATGAATTGAAGAAGAATTCATTCAGACCTTCACTCCCAAATTAAGAAAATCCAATTATGGTGCTCAAAATGAAAATATATAAATGACTCACTTTTTTTTAAACAGATTACTGGGTAAATTAAACTCAGAGATAAAAGTCTATGAAGTAAATCAAAGCCATAGAAAGGACTAAGAATAATAGGATGCATCAAAATATGGTACAGAAGCTAAGTGCTCTTGTCCAAAGAAATAATAATGTACAGTTTTGAGACTGTATTCTCCCTCCCTCTTTTTTGTTTACCTCACACACAACAGGCAGCCAGCATTTTCTGGCTGTAAAAGTTTGAAGTTTTAGCTTTTTTACAAACCTTGAGGTTTCTTATGTCTGCTGATATTTCTTTGTGCCACACTACATATTCCATTTTTGTTGAATAAAATATGTAAAGTCTCCCTTGAGTCAAGATTGACTTCTGGTAATCACATAGGCACATCCATATACAGGTAGTCCTCAATTTATAACAGTTCATTTAGTAACCATTCAAAATTACCAGGTCACTGAAAGAAGTGACTTATGACCATTTTTCATATTTAACAACTGTTGCAGCATCCCTGTAGTCACATCATCGAAATTCAGACCGTTGGCAACTGACTCCTATTTATGAGTCATAATTGAGTCACTCATATTTATGTCCCAAAATAATGTGATCCTCTTTTGAGATCTTCTGACTAGCAAGTCAATGGTTACACCAGATTTACTTAATAACTGTGTTACTAACTTAACTGCTGTGATTCACTTAACAATTGTGGCAAAAAAGGTCATATAATGTGGCAAAGCTCACTTAGCAAATGTCTCACTTAGAAACATAAATTTGGGGCTCAGTTGTGGTCATACGTTGAGGACTACCTTTTGACAATAGTACTATAGTACTATTTGCCATCATTTTCTTCAAGATGTTCTTTTCAGTGCAGGCTACATCCGTGAGATTTTCCAATTGTTTCCCATCACCTATAATTCAGTTTAGGTGTGAGGCTTTTTGTTTTTTTGTTCATGGAATCAGCTCAATTTCAGTGGCTAATCTCTCTGACTCAAAAACACACATAAATTGTTACATACACTTCAAGACCTTTGGGAATCCATGAAGCCCTTGGGTTTTCACCTATGAGTTTTTGGCTTAAAATATGCAGAGGATCAATAGCATCAAAACGAGAGGTTTGATCAAGCTATTGAAGACTCATCCTGTTGGGAAGCACCCAGCCTGGCAGAGAGGAGGGCTCAAGTGTGGAGCTAGTCTAGAATCACTGTACAACTGTAAAAGGGCCAGAACCAGCCTTCCTTGAATTCCTGGGAACCTAATCCAATTACTCCCAAAAGCATGCTAACCAGACTGGGAAGGTTCCTGTGTTACAGGCTGAACATAATAAAGTAATTAACTTGAATTCTGTCCATGTGAACTGGATTGTTTGTGCCTGACACATCACTTTTAAACATATATTGCACACACCACACATCTGAAAAAAGGAACAGAGCATTGACTGGCATAGCAGCACTGCTGATTCGTCGGAAATATGTAATTAATCCACCATAGCTATTTTACACAATTAATGTAGCAAACCTTTTTGCATTACTTTTTTTTTGCACTTTAGTATTTAATGACTACAGGCCTTAACAGTTTATGGGTTGATATTATAGTATAGTTAGACTATATGTAACTGACAGACTGGATGCCAAATTGTGATTTTAATATCAATTTTGTTTGATATTATTATTTTATTCTAGGATTTTTAACTGGATATTCATTTGAGTGTTTTTATTTGTTCTGGTCTCTGGTCTTTGACTGTAATAAACTTGATTTGATTTGATTGGCAAGTCATGCATGCCAATTTGTCCTGTTGACCCTTCCTGCAGATGCTCCTGGAAGTATGTTACTAGTTTAAGATGTGGGATCATGAGGGATGGGGTGTGAATGAGAAGAAAACAAGATAACAATAGCAATAGCACCTCAACTTATATACCACTTCACAGTGCTTCACAGCCCTCCCTAAGCAGTTTACAGAGTCAGCCTATTTCCCCCAACAATCTGGTTCCTCATTTTACCAACCTCAAAAGAATGGAAGGCTGAGTCAACCTTGAGCCGGTGAGACCCGAACTGCCAAACTGTTGGCAGCTGGTGATAGCAGAAGTAGCCTGCAGTACTGCATTATAATCACTCCGCCACCACAGCTCAAGATGTATGCATATAAGACAGGAAAGCTAGAACAGAGCGAGGATAAGCAATGGTTCTCTCTCCATTCTTTATGCTGATTGCTGAATTCTTACAGTTACAGACTGACTTAATAATTTGAGCTCAGCCAAGCCTGTTCCAATTGACCAAAAAGATTTCTCAATTAACTGACAGTCATTTTACCTCAATTGCTTTGACCACAAGGGAAGTAGAAAACCAAACGATGCCTGAAACCCGTTATCTCTCTGCACGTGGGGTTGTGAAAACCAGACAGCCTGAACAAAAGTTGATCAATTAAGCAAAAGGAAATTTGGAAAGAAAACAAATTATTGTCCAAATTACATATCTCATGTACGTAAAATACTGCAAATGATATATGGCATACCCAGAGAGCAATGTAATTTATTTTATTACTTAACTGCTATATCATAAAATGTCCCATAAATTTGACTGTTACAGGAATAGCAATACATCCTGAAAACTAAGTTTTCTTCTTGTGCAAGGAGTTGTGCCATAGATTGCTGAAGTTATACCTGGGGCACTTTTGAAAACTTTTTCCACATTCACCCTATCATTATACACACGGCTATGCCTTAGATGTACTTCTGCAGGTCATCATGCATTCAGCAGATATCAGGATCAATGCCTGAAAAAGGCTAATAGTCATATAGAAAATCTCAGTTTCATATTTTAAAAAAGTTCAATCAAATACTTGTAGGTAGAAATGCAACTTAATCTTTAGTTGCCATTGGAATAAAACCCAACTATTTCAGATAGACTTCTGATCTCCAAACAATGGATCAATTTGTTTTTCTCTTTCTTCACTGCACTCTTCGATTCCTTCAAAATGTCAACAATTTCCTGGAGCAGATTTTTATGCTGCGCATTAGAATCCACCTTGTCTATTTATTTATTTTTGAGTGTTACTGTTTATTAACTCTTTCCTGTTATAGAAGAGTAAAGACTAAGCAAAAGGGGGGAAAAGAACATTTCATTTGAAGAATCAAAGTTCAGCTCCACTGAACCAACAATCACGTTGGAAAAGGGAACAGATAGAGTTCGTGCAAATTAGAGAAACTGTGCAAAAACAGCACAGAGAGGATACACCTTGAATCGTTGTATATGATCTTCTGTATTGAAATTATAAGAAGGAAAATGCCTATTCAAAACTTCGTTGTTATTGTTTTGGTGCTAAACTTTTCCATTTCTTAGTATTTATACAAACTGCATAAAGGATATGTTATTGTTCACCAGAACATTAAAAAAAAAAAAACAACCTCCACAATCAATTTTGAAGATAAAAACACAGCCAAGTAAACTTTGTAAATGCAGCAATACATAGGAAATGTCCTTCAGTATCCTTGAAGTATGTTTGAGGAATGACTGAACAGGATTTTGTTCACTTGTGGTAAAGATCCACTAGACTCTGACTCCACTGAAAAAGTATTGAATAGCAAGACTATATAAAAGTGGTTGTGGGTGCTCCAAGAATGGAGATTTTTAAGAAGAGATTGAATAACCATTTGTCTAAAATGTTATAGGGTTTCCTGCTTGAGCAGGGGGTTGGGCTAGAAGACCTCCAAGGTCCCTTCCAATCTGTTACTATGGTAAAAAGTAAACGCTGAAGTCATTATTAGAGTTCTCACTCAAGGTACAAATGGCTCAAGAAGGCTTGAACACTGGGAAAGGTAGAAGGAAAGAGAAAAAAAGGGCAACCATGGTGGATGGACTCAGTTACTGGGGTTGATGAGTTCCACCTTTGAGAGACCTGAAAGATCTGGTTATGAAAATATCTTCATGGAGAAAGTGCATCTCTGCAGTTGCTAGAAATCCAAAACAATTTGATGACATCGAATCAATCATTCAATAAAAGGTATGGTCATTAAATCTAAATGGTCATTAAACCTAAATTAAAGGTATGGTTACTTCTGACTGCAAAATCCTACCTTAGAGAGTTCTTTTTTATTTGTTTGTCCTACAGTATTTAATAATCATTATCTTTTAAACTGCGAAAAGGAATCTCCTATTCTAGATGCTTTTCTTGCACTGCTAATGACACCATGCTTATTCATAAGGGTACTGATATTTAAAAGCCTTTATTTGCAAATCATGGCTAAAATGTATTCCAACACAAGTCCAAAATGTTGGAAATGTGGACAAAAGTATGGTACCTTCAATCACATGTGATGGCTATGCCCCAAGATCAGGAAATATTGGGTTAAAATAAAAAACTGGCTACAAGAAATTGAACTCAAACTGGAATTCTTTTTACTAGGAATAATTACAGGCCAATATAGTAAAAAGATTAAGTATATTGTTAAGTACTGAGCGTGGGTGCGAAGAATGGAGACGAGCCAGTAAAATAGTGAACTTCAAAACTCTTTTTTAACATGGTGTGACAGCTCAGCTCAATGGTTGCAACGGGCCTCCTTATATAGGCAACTTATTAACTATTCAACCAATGAAAACTTGGGAGCGCTAGCTCCGTTAACCAATGGGAGAGGCTCGTTAATGGCCAATCAGATTCACCTGAACAGAACAATCTGATGTCGCCATTAACGGCCAATCAGAAGTGCAGGGCCAGAACCCTGCACTTGACTTCAAGCTCTTGATAACTTTATTAACACATTTATTCATTCACAACACCCCTTCCCCCTGGGTTCCATTTACGGGGTGTGGTTACGAAGTCCTTGAGGTAGGCCGGTTGTTTTGTTAGTCTATTTGATTTTCGTATTGCACCCGGTATTTGGCTGCAATCTTGTTGAGGTAGGATGTTATCTGGCGAAAGGGGTGCCTCTAACTCTGAGTTCAAATTTTTGTTGTGCCCAACATCTTCGGTATCATCATGAGGCGAACTCACTCCCATCCCCAATTCTTCTTCACGTGTTTCCGTTTCGCCGTCGTTTCTATCATTAAAACTTTCTGCTATTCCAAGTTCATCTTCCTCCGTATCTCCTCCCCCCTCAGTTTGGATATCAGGGGACTCGGAGATTCCTGACTGTAGCCTTGATCGTAGCTGATCAATGTGGTGCTTCCATAGTCTATTATCGCGACACTCCACGAGGTACGATCTGGGGCCAGTTACTCGGACCAGAGTTGCCTCGACCCACAACGGATCGCCCGACAAGTTCTTAGTGAATACTAAGTCGCCTACCTGGAAGGTACGGCATCAACCGCTGGATCCGTGTGGTTTCTCAGGTTTGTATGATGGGTGTAATCGGTCGAGGTGGGAACGGAGTTTCCGCCCCATTAGCAATTCGGTGGGAGTTTTGTTGGTGACGCTGTGCGGAGTGATATGCTGCAAAAGGAGTTTCTGGTTTATTTTTTCTTCGATATTGTCATAGTCTATTTTGTGTAGTGTTTTCTTGACGAATTGTACCATGCGCTCGGCCCTTCCGTTGGCCGCAGGATGTGCAGGATGCGCCAGTAAAGTCAGCACATGGCGAATACCCCGGTCCGC
This sequence comes from Emydocephalus ijimae, assembly GCA_004319985.1. Lineage (NCBI taxonomy): Eukaryota > Metazoa > Chordata > Lepidosauria > Squamata > Elapidae > Emydocephalus > Emydocephalus ijimae. The sequence continues at coordinate 11,469 of BHEV01010152.1, read as the reverse complement.
CAGGTACTGCTCAAAGGACAATGCGGTAAATTGGGGTCCATTATCGGATACCAGAAGGTCTGGTAATCCTTGTGTTGAAAATAGTCTGTCTAGTTTCTTGATGACCGCTTCGGTTGTTGTATTCCTCATTTCGTAGATTTTGAGCCAGTTCGAGTAGGCATCTACTATTAGCCAGAATGTGTGGGCTTTGGTAGGTCCCGCAAACTCCAGATGAATACGGGACCAGGGTCCCCGCGGTGTTTCCCATTCGGTTGGGGTCACTTTCAGTGGGGCGTTGCTTACTTCCTGGCATTTGTGACAAGCTTTGACCCACGTCTCGATTTGCTTGTCGATGCCCGGCCACCATGCGTAGCTACGTGCAAGGGCTTTCATGCGCACGATGCCGGGGTGGCCATCGTGCAAGGTTCTTAGTACGGCTCATTGAAGCCGCTCTGGGACAATGACTCTATCTCCCCAGATAATGCAGCCTTTCTGTGAGAACAATTCCATTTGTCGACTCTTGAATGGAGCGTAGTCATCAGGTATCTGGTCCAATGGCCATCCGCGCTCGACCCAACTGAGAACTCATGCTAAGGTGGGGTCACATTTCGTTTCCATCACGATATCTTGGGCTGTTAATGGTGGTGTTCAAAGTGTCCCGATCTGCAACGTTGTCACCGTAGGCATGGGGTCATCAATGGTCTCTGGAAGCAGTGCTCGGCTTAATGTGTCGGCGTGGGGAATGGCCTTCCACGGGCGGTGTTGCAGCTGATAATTATAGGCAGCCAAGAATTCTGACCAGCGAGTCATTCTGGGAGATAATATATAGGGGGTTGGCTTATCTCCCGCTATTATTCCCAGCAAAGGTTTGTGGTCAGTCACTATAGTAAAGGCTCAGCCATACACATACTCATGAAATCTCTTGACAGTAGACACAATGGCAAGGGCTTCTTTATCAATCTGACTGTAATTGCGTTCTGCTTTTGAAAGCGTCTTTGAAAAATAGGCAACAGGGGCTTCGCTACCGTTTGGCAAAACGTGGCTCAAAATGGCGCCTATTCCGAAAGGCGATGCATCACACGTGATCGTTAATGGCAAAGTCTCATTGTACTGCATTAGCACAGTGTCAGAAGTCAGTAGTTTTTTTACATTTCGAAACGCCTGCTCTTCTCTATGTCCCCATACCCAGATTGCTTTCTTGTCCAGTAAACGATGTAGGGGTTCGGCTACGGTTGCTTTGTGCAGCAGGAAAACGTTATAAAAATTGATAAGGCCTAGAAACGCCTGGAGGTCAGCTTTATTTAGGGGTCTTGGGGCATTCTTGATTGCCCTCAATTTGCTATCGGTAGGGTGAATGCCATTTCTGTCAATCAAATATCCTAAGAATTCGACACGATCAGTGCATAGTTTACACTTGTTTTTCTTAACCTTAAGCCCTGCATCTTTGAATCTCTGGAGAACCAATCTCAGGCGCTCTCATAAAATTTTTGGGGTGGGTGCAGCGATTAGCACATCATCAAAGTATGGAACAATGCCTTTGATTCCTTGTAATAGTCTTTCCATCAAACTTTGAAAGATTCCCGGGGCTACGCTCACTCCGAATTGGAGCCGGGTACATTTAAAGGCACCTCGGTGCATAACGATTGTCTGTGCCTCTGCCGTTTTTTTGTCTACAGGCAGTTGTTGGTATGCCTGGGCTAAGTCTAGTTTATCGAAAACTTTTCCGCCCCCCAGGAAATGGAGGAGGTGCTGCACCACCGGTACCGGATATGCGTTTTGTTGAAGGGCGTGGTTCAAGGTGGCTCGGTAGTCCCCACAAATTCTTATCGATCCATCCGGCTTAATGGGTGTAACGATTGGGGTCTCCCAGGGAGAGTGATCAGTTGGTTCTAACACACCCTGGGCTATCAATTTATCAAGCTGCTCGTCAGTCTTTGGTTTAAGGGCAAATGGAACTTGACGAGGCTTAAGGCAGATGGGAGCTATTTTGCGATTGAGGTTAAATGATATCGGGGTCCCCTTGTACTCGCCTAGTTTTTCTGCAAAGACGTCCTTGAATTCTTGGACGAGGTCCTCTTCCCAGTTACTGCTTCCGATTCGGTGAATGCCTGCCACCTCAATTCCGAGAGGAGTGAACCATTGGAGGACTAGCAGACTAGGCCGGTCCTTGTCGATCACAGTCAGGGGTAGGAATGCTGTACGGTTCTTGAACGATACCCGGACTCGACTGGATCCTACGACTGGAATCCGATTCCCTTGATAGTCTTTGAGTATGAGTCTTTGGAATCGGAGATCTTGTCGCCGGACAGTAGGGATGAGTTGCTTGAGGGTCTTCCAGGAAACTATCGAGAGAGACGATCCTGAGTCGACTTCCATCAGGCAGGGCTGGTTTTCGATAGCCACTTTCACTCGGATCTTCTTGGCATCCAAAGAGGAGGCGTGACCGATCGTGATAGTTTGGTGAGCCTCTTCTCGCTTCGTAGGGCGGTTTATGGTTTTGTTTCTGTAGGAGAGGTTGTTCCATTGGTGGTTCACTGGTTCTCGCCTCACAGGACGGCTTCCTGTCGGTTGGTGATAGTTAGCCCCCCTCGAGGTCTGGCTGGGTCCTATTTGGCTTCTACAGACCCATCCGATATGGCCTCGTTTCAAGCACACATGGCAGAGCGCGTCGAGGAATTTGCATTCTGATCGGGGGTGGCTTGCCCCACAACCAGCGCATTGATATTGAGATTTCTGGCGTTGGTCCCGTTCGGACCTTAGTCGATGGACCTCTTCTTCGTCGCTGTCTGACGACGAAGAGAGGTCCTTGTGGTGGGCCGTTATGAGCTGCCCTTCGGACTGAGGTGAAATTTCGCAGGTCGGTTGGTGAACTGGGGCGCGGTTGCGGCGCATATGGGCAGCCGACTTCCTGGTTGCTTCTGCTACAGTAGCCTCCGCGATAGCATCGGCAAGGCCGATGTCGCCTTTCACCATCAACTTGCTTTGGATGTGTGGTGCATCCAATCCCAGAACTATTCTGTCTCTTAAGGCTTCTTCGAGATCAGCAAACCCACATAGGCCTCCCAAATTCCGGAGATCCTCCATGAAATTGGCAACACTTTCGCCCTTCTGTTGACTCCTTTGATAAAATTCATGCCTTCTGATGAGTGTTGGAACGACTGGCGCGTAGTGGGCTCTCAATAGAGGTTCGAGGATGTCCCAGTCCATAGACTTCACCTCTGCCGGTTTCGCTAGTGTCTTGGCCATCTTGAATACGGTCGGCCCGCAATGCGTTAGGAATACTACCTGTTTCTTTCCAGTAGTGGCATCCTTCAAATTGTTGGTTTCCAAGAACATTTGGAAACGATCCATATAAGAGTCCCAGTCTTCTTGCGCTGGGTCAAATGGAGTGGGTGGTATGATGCTGCCGGACATGGTTCCACCATTGTGCGTTCGGTCATGTGCTCGGTTATCGATCTTCGTTGTTCAGTCAGCTCTTACGTCTCCAGATCCCACCCTCATTGCCAGTGTTAAGTACTGAGCGTGGGCGCGAAGAATGGAGACGAGCTGGTAAAATAGTGAACTTCAAAACTCTTTATTTACATGGTGTGACAGCTCAGCTCAATGGCTGCAACGGGCCTCCTTATATAGGCAACTTATTAACTATTCAACCAATGAAAACTTGGGAGTGCTAGCTCCGTTAACCAATGGGAGAGGCTCGTTAATGGCCAATCAGATTCACCTGAACGGAACAATCTGATGTCGCCATTAACGGCCAATCAGAAGTGCAGGGCCAGAACCCTGCACTTGACTTCAAGCTCTTGATAACTTTATTAACACATTTATTCATTCACAACATATATTATATTACATATTTTGACAGCAGCCAGAATAGCTTTCACACAATTATGGAAAAGAGCCAATATCCTCTCAGAAGACTTGATCATACAAAAGGTACTGGAATGTGCTGAAATGGATAAGCTCAGATTGGAAATGAAAGACAAGGGGGATTCTGAATATTATGCAAAATGGGATACATGGTATGAGTGGTTAAAAAACAGATATAAAGATTAGGAAGAAGGATTATGATGAATAAAGTAGGAGACCTTTGTAGATTATCAATATGATTATAATAAATGTATATAGGATATATGTATTCGTCAATGCCAAAATGTTGTTAAGAATATGATTGAGATTTGTATTTTTGAAAAGTGCAATAAAAACATTTTTAAAGAAATAGAGAATTCTTACAATCCAGTCTTAATATTTCACTATATTAATTCAGGTCTTTCTAAATTCTATTGGAAAGAATGAAATAAAACTAGAACATGCTAACACCTCTCGTGGCAATATCCATTTTGTTGCTCATGATCGTTGGATGACTTTGAGAGAATTGTAAAACATAAAACAAAAAAACAATCCCTAATAACCTGTGTGAACCCGAACAATGACAAAATTGCAAATTGTAGCTTAGAATCTGAAGCCAACAACAACTTGGATTTCAAGTTTGTTTCTAAAAATCAAAATAAGGCATGTTGTTAAGAAGAAGTTTAAATGGTGAAATGATGGCAGTTTGCCAAATGGTAACATGGCTTATGTGCAAGCAGACAAGGGTTAATGTAAGCATAGGCATAGTCTACTCTAAAATTTCAGGGTGTGTAGGAACTATGAAGAGCTTCCATAGCCAAGAGAAATGATAGCAAGCACCTTTATAACAGACTAAGGATTTTTCTCTCTTGTGGATGACAGCCCAAAATTTTTATTTGATTTGATTTGATTTGATTTTAGAATTTAGGCAAAAAGAGATATTCTGCATAATAAGATTATTGACTGTGCTTTCTGGAAACAATGGAAATTACTATCCATAATAGCTAGAGGCTTCAGATTGTGGAATACAACATCCCTAAAGAATTCTTCCTCCACCTTCTGATCTAAAACTAATCAGTATATTTTAAAAATTAATGGAAGATGATTTGATGCTCAATAAGCAAGCACAACTGTAATACAGGATGTAAGGGAGAATGTTAGATTCTGTCAACAATTTTCACAAATTATTTTCTTTTATAAATTACTGCATTTTTTTTCTTTTGCCAACTTCAAATACTGCCAAAAAAGAAGGGCTCCTGCATCTAAACTCATCTCCGTTGCTCCAAAAGAGTTTAGGCTCATCATGCTCTTTTCAAAGTTTATTGGTACTAGACAACTGTGTGCTTTCCAAAAGTCCCATAGAGTCCACAATTTTCATCAACAAATCAGCCAGGAGATGTTTTTTAAATAGAAAAAGTGTTCCCCTCTGAATAGCACTGTTCCAAGTAGCAAATAATTTTTACAAGGCTGAACAAATTGGTGGCTGGGATAGAGAAATTATTCTGTTGACCTTATTTATTATAATTTGTTCCTATTACCCACTTATGACAGAGGCTATTCTCAGATGGAAAATAAACAAAAGCAAACTAAAACAAGAACTGAGGGATCTTGGGAGGGGAAAGAGTTCACATTTTTTGTAAATTGTTGAAAACAGTATTCAAAAATAGAGATGAGTAACCCAACCAGATTTTTTCATCAATACATCAGTGCTTGTGTTCCCTAACTTGGGCAAAAGATTTCAGCAGGTTTTTCAGAAGTTCACTCTGGATTATGTCCACAATAGATGGAAAAATTATCTCTGTATCTCATCAGGATTTTGGATACACACTTGTTTAAGAGGTGCCTAACAACCAATGGGTTTCCAGATATTCTTTCCAGATATTACATCCCTCGGCTTGGCCAACAATTACTGATTATGCAAGTTGTAGTTTAACAACATTGGAAGGTCCATGTTTCCCTACATTATTTGAATGTTATTTATTCCTGCTTTAAGTGCAGGTCCTTGTAAAAGTTGCCACTTTCATTGCACACTTGTCTGTTACATCTCAACCATTTTAATGCCAAGAACAATGGGGCAGAATACTCCAAGGACGGATAACCTTGTGTCTATTAGACAGAGATGTCAAACTCCTGGTCTGTGGTCTGGATGCATTACGTGCTGGCCATACCCAGGCCTGGCTTAGCGAAGGGGTAAAAAGTCATGATATATCACAATACACTGCCATGACAATGTGAGTTTGACATCTCTGTCATAAGAGGTTTTAGACTTGAACTTCTATCAATCTCGGCCATCAAGAAATCATCAAGTGCTTTTCTTGACTTGACACTAAGTCCAAGGTCCTGAAGGACTTCAAATCAATCTGGTGCCTCCTGACCTATTTAGATTACAAGTATAATAGGTCCAAGCCAGAATGATGGCAAAAAATTCTGGAGGTTGCACTGAAAACAGTTCTGGAGACCATCAGGGAAAGTAATCCTAGAGAGAGATTGTGAAGAAATTACCATTTTTTTTACTAAAGTAGATGAAGAGTTAACAAGACCCTTCCTCATCACACAGAGATTAAAAATATTTTCTGTCCCATATTATTTGCCTGTTTATAATCAACGGGTCCTTTGAGGAAATGAGATGTAGAATATAATATCCTCTGTTATACTTAAGATACTATACTACCAGAAAGAAGCTGATAAGAAAAATGATAGCATTAATTTATGAACTCTATACTTATTTTGGAGGGGGAAGGGTGTGTGTGGCTGCAAGGTTTTAAAGTGTATTTATTCCCAGAATAAACCTAGAAGAAATTGTCCCACTTAACATTCATTGCTGAATAAATAAGGATGAAAGGTATGTTCCTGCTTGTTTATTTAGAATGGGTCTAAGAGCAAATGTAGATTATGTTATATAATTACTATCTGCAGAAGTGATGTTTCTGTTGTGTGAATCTTACTTATCATATTTATTTATTTATTTGTCAATCACTTACAAGATAATAGGTATAGGTATAAACATAGTTATGAGTACATGAAATGGGTACATATAAGAAAATAAAAGAAACAATAGGACAGGGACAATAGGCACGTTTGGTGCGCTTATACACGCCCTCTACAGACCTTTTAGGAAAGGGTTAATAGTAAACAGTCTAAGGTTAAAGTTTTTGGGGTTTGGGGAAGAAACCACAGAGTCAGGTAGAGTATTCCAGACATTGACCACTCTGTTGCTGAAGTCGTATTTTCTGCGGTTTGGTGTGGTTAACCTTGAGTTTGTATCTATTGTGTGCTCTTGTGTTGTTATGGTTGAAGCTGAAGTATTTATTGACAGGTAAGTCATTGCAATGTATGATTTTATACACTATACTTAGATCAAACCAAAGATGGCGTAATTCAAGGTTTTCTAGGTCTAGAATTTCAAGTCTGGTGGCATAAAGTATTCTGCAACAAGTAGAGGAGTGAAGAACTCTTCTTGTGAAATATTTCTGGACTTTCTCAACTGTATTAATATCAGATACATAATGTAGGTTCCAGACTGGTGAGCTGTATTCGAGTATTGGTCTTGCAAATGTTTTGTATGCTCTAGTTAGTAGTGTGATATCACCAGAGAAAAAGCTACACAGGATTAGGTTGACAACTTTTAATACCTTTTTGGCTATGTAGTTACAGCGGGCACTTAGATCATTAGAGATGAGTACTCCAAGATCCTTGACAGAGTTTGGATCATCAACAAGGTCTTGACTATTCAGTTTGTATTTTTTTTTCTGATTTTTTTTTCCAATATGTAAGACAGAGCATTTATTTGTTGAGATTTGAAGTTTCCATTTGTTTGACCATTCTGATACATAGTCGAGGTCTTTTTGAAGAGTAGCAATATTGTCTGTGATGTTGCTTTACATCGTCAGCGAAGAAAATGCAGTTGCTCTTTATATGATCACAGAGGTCATTTATGTAGAGTATGAAGAGAGTTGGTCCTAGGACACGGCCTTGGGGGACACCACTGTTGACAGGTACAGAATTTGATAGGACGCCCCCAATTTTGATCATTTGTTGTCTGTTTGACAGGAATGCTTCTATCCAGCTATGCAGGTGTTCAGAGATCCCATAAGATTTTAGTTTTAGGAGTAGTTTTTGTGTACCACTGAATCAAAGGCTTTACAGAAGTCTATGTAGATTGTGTCTATTGCTTTGCCCTCATTGAGTTGTGTAGTCCATATGTTTTTGCAGTGTAAGAGTTGCAGATTACAGGATAGTTTTTTTCTGGAACCAAATTGTTTATTAGAGAGTAGGTTGTTTGTCTCTAAGTGGAGGATAATGGACTGGTTAATAATTGATTCCTTGATTTTACAGGTGACGCAAAAGAGATTGGTCTGTAATTTTCAAGTAGGCTGGGGTCTCTCTTTTTGAAGATGGGGATGACTGTGGCTTGTGACCAAAGTTTTGGCAAGGAACTGGTCCTGAAAGATTTTTCAAAGATTATGCTTAGAGGTTCGGCTATGGCAGTGGGTAGCTTTTTTAAGAAGTAGGCACATATTCTATCTGGTCCAATAGATAGATATGGTTTTTGATTGTGTAGTGCTTTTTCAACATTGTCTTCTGTAAAATTGATATGTATTAGATCATTGTAGTTGTCTATGGTTTGACTAGGAAATACTGGGCATGATCCATTGCTGTTTACAAATACTGAGCCAAAGAATGTGTTAAAGAGGTTGGCTTTCATGGTGTCGTCGTTGCAGTCTTTACCATTATGTCTTTTTAGGGGTGAGGTGGACCTTGAGTCTTTTAGTTTGTTTTTTACAAAATTGTAGAAAGTTCGGGTGGAATTGGTGCGTAGAAGGTTTTCCTCTTGTTTAATGTGATAATTGGTGCATTCAGTCTTTATCTGGTGGCATAAATTTTTGTATCAGCTTTTGAAGTTGGCAACGTGACCAGATTTGTTTTTCCACCAAAGTGACCTCTTTTTGGATTGAAGCTTCCTTATTGTTATGGGTGATCTGTTTTTTTCTGGTTTGGGGAGTTGTTATTGCTACATATAGTTTGATGACTCTTTTGACTTCAAGTAAAAATATGTTGTCATGGTCTTCAACAGTATTGCATCCAGTGAATAGAAATTGCCAATCAAGAGATGAGAGATCATTGTCTATAAGATCATAATTGCCATTTTTGAAGTTATAATTGAGGATCACATCATTGTGATGATTTTTGTGTGGACGTATGTTGAGACAAAAGTCAATCATGTTGTGGTCACTGTTGAAAAAGGATTCTTTAATTTGTATTCCAAAAATTGAATTCAAACTATTGCAGAAGATGAGATTGAGGCAGTTGTTAAGCCTAGTATTGTTGATTACTAGTTGTTCCAGTCCCAGATTTGTCGCAGCATTGTAGAAGGTTGCATGTATGGGTTCAGTTGTACATTCATTTAGGGTCTAGTTAATATGAGGTAGATTGAAGTCACCAAGAAAGATAAAAGCATGTGAGCAGGATGTTGCCCTTATTACTAGTGAATTTAGCTCATTTACATGTTCAATGTCATAATCAGGGGCTCTGTAACATAGTAAGAATCGAAATGTAATATTTAAGGACAGTTAATAAATAAATAAATAAGCCCATTTCATTGTAAGTTTACCAAGTCTTGGGAACTGCCAATTTATGGAATCATCAATTGATTTCACTAACCTCTGATACTTAATAAATATTTCCCTAGATCTAACCTGAGCTTCTGCTTTCTAAGAACTCCCCATGGATTCCAATCAATGACTGTAAAATTCCAAAACTTGTTCCAAACCAGAGGAAATCTAGAGCCAAATTAATTAGGAAAATGGTACCATTTCAAAAAGGTACCATTTCTAAAAAGTAATGAACATAAATGTAAGAGTACCACTGCATCTAAATACTCTAAAATCTTTAATTATCAAGAGCAGCAGGAAGACAGATAGAAGAAGTCACTCCAGATTTTGGCTCAAACCAGGGCTTAACCTGGAGGCAACTGCCCCATCCTGCTGCATCCCAGCCATGTGCTCTGAAACAGCCAAAGGAATCCTGGCAGCCCATGCTATTACAGCTTTTTAAAAATGCTAACCACGATCATTACGCATGAGCCAGTCACAACACTGTGAAAGATTATTCACGTTGCAGGTTTGATGGCTGAGCTTACACATTGGTGATTTCCTAACAAACGACCGGAGATATGTGAACACATATCCTGGAGATTCAAACTCACAATCCCACACTCCCACAAGTGAGAGATGGCTGTTTGCCACAACATAAGCCCAGAGTCAAATTACCTCAGCCCATCTCTCTCCTAGATACTGTATATAGAAGACAGTGTGTGGTAGAGACTCTGTGGAAATTCTCAGTTATCCAGGTCATAGTTGCCTCAAAAGTGTTTTTTCGCTAGGCAACTGGACTGTTTTTTCCTCAAGGAAGAAGATGTTTTGCTTCTCATTCAAGAAGCTTCATTGATTCTGGCAGGATTAGGGGAGTGGATTAGTTCTGATAGGATGGTGGGGTTGGAAGGATCATATTTCTTTGCAGTCATCTGGTCTTAGCACTCTCACTGAGAGCTCTTGAGGCTACTTGGGGATTTAATCTGTGAAGATAGACAGAGAAATCATGGACAAAATTTAGAGGGAGCCTTTGATGGACCCTTTGATCTATTATGTAGGAACCTATAAGGAGTTAGAGGCATCCAAAAACTAAAGCTGGGGACCATTTGCTTCAGAAAGTCCTCAGTTTCTAAAGAAATAGATGAATTTATGCAGCCAGAAATTAACATTAGGTTTTTCATCTCTATTTTCTATGTTATGCTCATTGGACACACAAATTCCTCACTCAGTAAATCAGACAGACCCCCATTATTACAATTGATCTGTTTCAGCTTCACAGGAAATTTTTGGAAAAGCAGTAGAGAACCTTGTTCAGTTCAGAGTTGTGTCACTGCACATCTAGAATCTACAATCAGAAAAGAGTACAAATTTTTGGAAGGAATAAGCCATGGGGGGAAATTGTGTGATAAGCAATTGGAATTATTTTGCCTGTGTATGCCCCAAACCCTAAATGTATTTTGTTAAATATGAAATCTCCTACGTGGGATAGACATTCATTAAGGATGGATTCCTCCTCTTTCTTATACTATGAAATCATCATCAGGTACAGGAGAACATAGTGAGCTAATGCCAGCTTTCCCTGCTCATGACAAAAGCCTTTTTGTTAAAACAAATGTTGTTGGGGAGTAAAAGCATTTTTTTGAGTGCACAATGAAGTACATGAAGAGACTGTATCCAGCTTACACTTCTATGTACAGAATGTACTGGCTTCAAAAGGAACTTATTACTGAATCCAAGGCATGAAAAAATTGGTTAATTATCCTGGTCAGCCTTAAACAGTAGCTGCATTTTTTTTTTACAATGCAAGGAAAGAATTTGCAGTACATTTCAGCATGAAGATGATGGGAAGAGACAAACAAACAAAAATTCAAACAAGTATTGATTTGCTAGCACAGCCCAATATTTAACTATTGGCCCAAAGGGACAAGCACCAATTGGCTGATTGTTTTTATGTTTTCTTAAGTTTTCGCGAGTACTTACATGTGTGGCATTCAGCTTTGTTCAGGTATTTTCCCACGTCATAGTAGTGGTGCTTTTAAAGTTGTAGCAACGT
>BHEV01010150.1:0-37970 GCA_004319985.1 Emydocephalus ijimae | reverse complement strand
GTCGCACATTCCAGGTAGGAGACCTCGTTTATGCACGGAACTTATCTGGCCACCCATTATGGATAGAGGTGACAGTAGTACACGTAAANCGAAGGGAACGACGATGTGAGCGACACGTAAGAAATGGGGCAAGAAGAGGAAGCAATTGCACTTCAGGGAATAGAGAACGATGTAGGAAACGAGGAAGAAATAAACTCTGAACCTGAAGCAGAATCGCTGCTAAACAACGAACTACCTCAACAGGATTGCAATCAGCCAATCCAATGGAAATCAAAAAGACTCAAAAGATAACCGTCCTATTTGAAGGACTATGTGACCATACCGGATTTGAGAAGCCAGGGGGAAGGGGTGTTGTGTATATAGTAATTTAATAAAGTCTGAGCTTGAGGTAAAGTGCAGGGTTCTGGCCCTGCAGTTCTGATTGGCTGTCAGGCGGCTAGACCAGGATTGGTCAGCTCTAACGGACCTGATTGGTCCTTAACTAAGAGTTCCTATTGGTTAAAAGAGCTAGCGTTCCTAGTTCATTATTGGTTGAAACGTACAAGAGATGCCTATATAAGGCAGAGTTAACTGTTGTAGTTATTCAAGTCACAATGCAAATAAAGAGCTGAAGTTCACTGTTCAAAAACTGTCTCCAGTTATTTCGACCCATGCCCAGTACTTAACATATGATATACAGTATAAAATTCCACCATGACCCTTCTCCCATGCTGGTGCTAAACTTTTGTTAACAACAAATAACAGAAAGTATTGTTTAAATTTATATTGATCCATTCAGTCAAGGAACTCCAGCTGGTGGAGTCCAGAAGAAGATACTTCTCCGTCATGGCTCCTGCCCTTTGGAACTTCTTAATCCCCAGAAATAAGATCTGCTGCTCCCACCCTTCTGACCTTTCATAAGGGTCTGAAGACCTGGCTCTGCCAGCTGGTTTGTGGCCCCAATGGGGCAGTACCACCATAGAGATTGTTGATGGATTAAAAGAAAATCCCACTACTCCCCCCGCGCATCCTATTTCCTTCCTTCCTCTCCATCTTTTAACTGTAATTTTACCTTTGATTGTATTTCTGTTTTACTGTTTTTAAAAATATTTATGTTTTACGGTTTTATAGCTTTTAATGTTATAAGCCAGAGACACCTTGTGGCAAATAAATCTAACAAAATAAATACATACATACATACGGTAGTGTGTCCACTGTCCCTGTCTTACTGTCCGCATTTATCTGTATTTACTCCCTTTGTTCTTGTTTATATTCATATTTATACTTGTTATCTTGTACACATTTGACAAACAAACAAACACACACACACACACACACTCTCTTTCAAGTCAGTACATGGTAAATTGTACTGCTAGTTATTTCTCACATGTAGAATTCCATATTGTTCACTGTCCCTTGATGGTCACAAGCTTATGCAAATACAGGGGGGGGAATTTCACAAGAGCCGAGGTGATATAGTGGTTAGAATGCAGTACTGCAGGCTACTTTTGCTGCCTGCAATTTGGCAGTTCAAATCTCAACAGGCTGAAGGTTGACTTCCATCCTTTCAAGGTCAGTAAAAATGAGAAGCCAGATTGTTGGGGGCAATATGCTTAGGGAGGTCTGTAAAAGTGGTATATGAGTCCAAGTGCTGTTGCTATTGCTAATAAAATATTAGTTTAGAACTCCTCTATGAGACACTTCATAAAGGATGCAAATGTGCTATACAGAAGGCCATGCTAATTTTCAAAAAGTAGGGAACTTAAAGTCAGGGAAACTTTCTTTTCTTTTCTTTTGGGTCTTTGAATCAGGTTTTCTTTTGCTTAATTTTTATTGAAGAGAAAAGACAATATAAGCTGAGAGGAAAAAAACTAAAAAGTATAGTTGAATAAGAAATAAAAATAAAAAAGGATATTTTTAAAAAAATATGTTTATTTATTTAAAACATTTATATAGCTGCTCATCTTAAGCCATCCTAGGAGGCTTACAACAATTATAAAATCAATCAATAAATCATAAAAACAACATGACAAAATAGTATCACTGCAATGTATTCATGCCCCTTGGGATGCCATGTATTCAGGAGGCTCAGCTACATTCCTCCCATGCTTCCACCCATATAATCCCAAAGCCTGAATAAAAAGCCAGGTCATAATGGCCTTCCAAAAGGCTAGAAGGGAGGGCCCTATTGAATTTCTGGTAGCAGGTAGGGGCAGCCATGGATAAGACATGCTTCCGAGGTCCCACTAAATGATTTCAGGGAAAGGATCTATCTGATCTAAATGAGATGGGAGGATATTGTTAGAGAAAGGTAGTCCCACAAATAACCAGGGCCTATTCGACTTAAGACTTGGAACTGGACCCTGAATCAATCTGGGAGAAAACTGGAAGCCAATGCGGTTTGTGCAACAAAAGTATAATAGGGGCAACCTATTGGCACTGATTACTGTGCATGCCACTGTCTTCTAGACCAGTTGTAACTTCCAAGTGCTCTTCATGGGCAACCCCAGGTGAAGCACATTGTAGTAATCCATCTGGGAGATATGAGTGATTGTGAGCATGTCTCCAGAAAAGGATACGATGGACACACAAGACAAATCTATGCAACCCCATTGAGAGAGAAATTACCAACAAATCACCAGACCCTGGAGAACCAAAACCTAAAGCCATTTTGTCTTGCCAAGTTGAGCCAAAGTTGGCTCATCCCCCACTCAGATTGCAGGCACTTGGATAATACTGTAACATCACTTACCTGGCCTAGAGTAGCAAACGGTAGTCCTTGACTTATGAGCACAACTGAACCCACAGGTTTCCGGTGCTAAGCAAGTCAGTTGTTAAGTTTTTGCCTCATTTTACAACCTTTATTAAGTGAATCATGTGGCCCTTAAGTGAATCTGGCTTCCCTCATTGACTTTGCTTGCCAGAGGCAAGCTGGGAATTTATAAATAGTGATGACATGATCCTAGCTGGCACAATGCAAGTGTCATAAATACATGCCGGTTGGCAAGTGCCTGAATTTTGATCTTGTGACCATAGGGATGCTGCAATGGTTGTAAGTGTGAGCGCTGGTCATAAATCACTTTTTTCAACTCCGTTATAATTTCTAATAGTGACTAAACAAACATTGCAGGGTCTAGGCCTTGACTTCTCTTCTCCCATCTTCATAACTGCAAAACAATGCCTCCCACTCGCAAACCCCAGAGTGAGTCCAGCAGGATACCATGAAGCTATGAGCGATCCAGGACCATCACACTACCTCCATTCTGGGGCCTCCAAAGGTCATTATCAGTCTCATAATATGTCCAGAATGGTAGGAGAAATTTGTTTCAACCTTTGAAAATATTTTCAGTCAAAAATTCAATATATTTGATCAACAAAGATAAAGATGTTGAAAGATTGTTCAGGGGAGAAGGAAGGAAATTTCTGCGACTAATTTAAAGAGAAAATCATTTTTTAATTTTATTTTTACAAAGCGCTGTAATGTAATTCCGAACATTTCATTTAAATGGGAAAGGTTCAGATGTTGCATCTTAGACTTCCCCAGACTGGGGTACACAGTCTTAGTACCCCATAAAACAATGTGCTCTTTTCATTGTTGTTTGAGGATTAAAAGAGCTATAGTCTAATACATCTAAAAGTAATCAGGTTGGGAAAGTTAGTAATAATGCATTCTAATTCTTGAGTATTTTAAGATAATGTCAAAGCTCAGTGCATGGTTTCTGTGTTAGAAATGCCTGTATTCAACCATTATTACCTTTCCTTTTGTTTTCAGGAATCTACTTCATTGTCTTAATTAACCCAATCAAAAATCTAATCTAAGAAAATTTAGGAAGGTGCTACACGCACATATGTTCAATAACAAAACGTCTTACGTTGCTCAATTTTCATATTCCTGTTTTCTCTCAGAATTCACTTATTCAACAGCTTTGATAGTTTTATTTTATGTAAAATAAAGTACTCCTTCTTCTGATTTTTAATTTTGCAGCCTGTTAAGAACAATACAGGAATTTTTCCACATATTTAACCGGTAAAAACTCTCAATAGCATCTATTTGCTATTGATTCTTCTTTAACAACAAAATGCATCACAAACAAGAAATGAATGAAGCTGTCAGAGAGAAGGTTCTATGGGGGTTTTACTGTCAACGCTTGCCATAAATTACTATGACATCATATGAGTCTTATCTACGGGTTGCTGTTACTGATCGATGGGATCACTCCAGTAGTGTAAATAGCTTCTAATGTCCCATCTTCCACCTTCAAATAGGTTCTGATTATTTATGATAGCTGTTAGGTTACAAGTCTGAGCTGTGGCCTGGATTTATTTTCTAGTTATGGCTGATGTGGATTTCAAGTTAGATAGGATTATTTTTTAGTTAAGATGATGAACTGGGATAAAACTGTCATGAAGCCTGGAAAACCCATGTCTCATATGCTCTCTGTAACAATTTGACTGTGAAATCCAAAAGCACCTTGAAGGCTTTTTTTTTCCTCATTAAATCACATGACACATTATTATTTAAAAAAGAAGAAAAAAGAAGACATCCAGCCAAAGACTGTAACCAGTTGATATCAATCAAGCATGATAGGCCCACCAGAATCTATTTGCAATACACATACAGAAATGGAATAAGAAGCATGTCGTTCCATTTTGCTATTAAACTCTGAGCTATGACCCCACCATCCCTTGATCAAATTGGCAGGAGTCTTTCAAATGCCCACATCCCCCCCCCAAAAAAAATGATAATTGAAATGCAACTTTAAAAAAAAAAACTCACATTCCATCTAAAACAACAGAAAGGATATATCCACTTTGGATCAGCAGAAATTTGTACAAGAAATTGCCTGATTACTCTTTGGAATGGTAGGTCACGAGCTCATAGCAGGGACTTTATGGCATTTTTTAAAAAGTCCACAGCATTCTCCGCCACACATAAACACGCACATACACAAACTGTTCTTTTTTGAAAGAGAGCTTTAGCCATTATGTCTACATAATAAAAACGGATCTGGAAGCAGATGTTGCTACTGATTTTAACTTACCATTCTGCTGGAAAACAGAATAGTGGAGACAGACCCACTTTAACAAATTCATTATTTATATTTCCACAGTCACTCAAAGTTCTTCCCTTATCTTCTATATAGGAAGTGCACTCAGTCAGGAGATATTCGAAAAAGAACAGTCATCTCACCACTGCCAGCATCAACAAGAATTATATATGGTTAGCATTCTGTGGCTGATTTGTCTAAAAGGAACACCCTTAATGGCTGTGAAACTTGGGTGGGGGAAAATACATCCAACCCAAATGACAGAGTGATGGACATGCAGATGTTTCCATCACTCTAGTCTCATTCTAGTTATTTGGTTTTAAAGACATATTTCACTACATCAATCTGGTTTTTTTTTTTCAGTCCTTCATAGAAGACTACCATCACAATAAATACATTTTAAAAAATCATGCTCAAAATGGCTTGCCTAATAAAGTGGTTTTCCTGAAGTCAACATTAACCTTAATTTTATCATATACCATAGGTAGGCAAGCAGTCTAAACCTCAAATCCTGGCCTCCTACATCTAATACAGATAGTCCTAGACTTACTACAGTTCATTTAGTGACCGTTCAAAGTTAGAATGGCACTAAAAAAAAGTGACTTATGACCGCTTTTCACACTTACGGCTGTTGCAGCATCCCCATGGTCACATGATCAAAATTCAGTTGCTTAGCAACTGGTTCATATTTATGGTGGTTGCAGTGTCCTGGGGTCATGTGATCAGTTTGTGACCTTCTGACAAGCAAAGTCGATGGGGAAGTCAGATTCACTTAAAAACCATATTACTAACGTAACAAGGCAATGATTCACTTAACAACAGTGGCAAAAAAGTCATAAAATGAGGCAAAACTCACTTAACAAATGTTTCACTTGGCAACATAAATTTTGAGCTCCTCCATTGTGGTCGTAACTCGGGAATTACCTGTTCCATGCTAAGTGAGATCATAGTTCATGAGCCTTCAACCCCCGGTCTGTGGGGTGGCCCAATGCATGCCAGAAACCAGGTTGTACAAACAAGCAAAACCCCATCCACGGGATGTAGGCAGCATACAAAACCAAGACCTCTCTGGTTGGTGGAAAAACTTCTCTCCGGACTTCTCATTTGCAGGGCTTTGGCGACAGACAGGAATCTGCGATCGTGCATGGTTTCTGCCTGGGCTTGCCGCTGGAGCACCCCGAGCTGGCTAGTTTTGGGGCTAAGCCACCCCATAGAGGTGGCGAAGAGGGGAGAGATTGCCAGCAGGGTCGAGGAGAGCCGCATCTCTCCTCCTCAGCTGGCCAAACTCCCTTTCCTGAAGGAGGTAGGAGCGGTGGTCAGAAATGGCCACCTCAAATAAGAACTCAACCGGAAAAGAAAGTGCAGGAGGAATATAAGAAGTGAAAGTTTTGGCTAATCGGGTTAAGTTGAAAAAGCAATAACTAAGGTACCCTGGAATTTAAATTTTACAAAAGATAACATCACTCCCAAAGAAGAGTCAGAAGCAGCGAAAGAAAGTGAAAAGGGAAAGGTTTCTTTTTTCTTCTCTCTCCTTCCTTACATTGACAATTAAGAGATCTGAATAAGAAATTGGAAAAATCCGCTTTGGCATCAATAGGCAATTAAGCTGAAAATATAACTAAATGCCAAAGGGACAATAAAGATTTCTGGACATTAAAAACTTTTTCTTCTATAAGCAGGAAGGGAGAGGAAAAGAATAAGGGCAGGATCTTGAGGGAGAAGACTGCCTGGACTTCAAAAGAATCTAAAGGAAAATTTCAACAAGACTTCTAAAAGATACATTTTAACAGAAACTCTGCAACTAAATAGTAAACCCAGGAAGAGAAAGTGAAAAAAAAAGAAAGTGTAAAAAGAAACAGCTTGTGTGTATTTGGATTGCTTGGTGACTTTTGGATTTTTGGTTATTATATTTGAATGACTAAAACCAATTGGGTGGTTGTTTAAATTTTTTTACAAGGGCATCACTTCTGGATGAATTGAAAATGGAACTTAAAAAAAACAAAGAAGATGCACAAGAAGGGAAGGGCTCTTTTGGCTTCGCTTTTCAATTTTTAGAAATGGAGATCTGCAACTACGAGAAACAACAAGAAAAGACTGCAAAACAAGAAGACTGGGACAAAGAAGAAGCCATCTTTAATGAACAAGTAACTCTATTTGGGAAGAAAGGGGAAAGGGGGGAAAGAGAATGGAGAATTTAAGACTTTAAAAAACAGCCAAAGAAAGGAAAAATAATTTGAAAAGTGGATATAATGTTGGAAAGCAACAGAAAAGGGGAATACAGAAGAGGGAAATGGAGGTGGAGAGACAGGGGGTAAAAGGGGGAAAGAGAAGAAGAGAGGGAAGAAGGAAAGGAAAAGAAGTTACAAAGGTTTGGAGAAAGATGTAAAGAAACAGGACCTATTTAGAGATAATGGGTGAAAATCTAACTGAAAAAGGGATTCTGTGAAGGTACATAAGATTGTTATATGTGTAATAGAAATAATTTTAGAAAATTGGAAACAACATATGATTCAAAAGAGGGATAAAGTAGTTGGTATGGTTTGGTGAAATGTTTGTGAATAAAATAAATGAAATAAAATAAATGAGAAAATTGAATTAGGAAGGACGGGAACATTTTAATTAGTCAATGTTTTATAAAATATAAGTGAAGAGTGGGGGGAATTAACTATGGAAAGTTTATAATTGTTCCCATAGAAGTATGATATTTATTTGAAACGTAATGTGCAAAATGCTAAGATTTAAATGAAGAAGATAACCGAGCATGTGGCTGAAACGCACAACGGCAGAACCATGTTCGGTGGAGTCATACCACCCGCTCCATTTGACCCAGTGCAAGAGGACTGGGAGTCCTACATGGATCGTTTCCAAATGTTCTTGGAAACCAATAATTTGAAGGATGCCATGACCGGGAAGAAACGGGCAGTATTCCTAACGCATTGTGGGCTGACAGTATTCAAGATGGCCAAGGCACTAGCAAAACCGGCTGAAGTAAAGGCTATGGACTGGGACGTCCTCAAACCCCTACTGAGGGCCCACTATGCACCGACCGTACCAACACTCGTATGGCGGCACGAGTTCTACCAAAGAAACCAGCGGAAAGGAGAAAGCATTGCCGATTTCGACGCAGACCTCCGAAACCTGGGAGGCCTCTGCGGGTTCGCCGACCTGGAAGAGGCCTTGAGAGACCGAATAGTTCTGTGATTAGATGCGCTAAACGTGCAGAGTAAGCTGATGGCGAAAGGCGACATCAGCCTTGCCGATGCCATTGCTGATGCTACTGCAGCAGAAGCAACCAGGAAGTCAGCTGCACAAATGCGCCGCAACCGCGCTCGGTACCGGCGACATCTTACCCAAGTCAGAAGGACAGCTTATGACGGCCCACCACGAGGACCTCTCTTCGTCGTCGGACAGCGACGAAGAAGAGATCCATCGACTGCGGTCCGATCAGAACCATTACCAGAAGTCCCAACACCCATGCGCTGACTGGGGGCCAGTCATCCCCGGTCCGAATGCAAATTCCGCAACGCGCTCTGCCATGAGTGCGGGAAACGAGGCCACATCGGAAAGGTCTGTAGAAGCCTCCTAGGACCCAGCCAGCCCTCAAAGAGGGCTAACTATCACCAACCGACAGGAAATCGTCCTGTAAAGTGAGAACCAGTGAACCACTCCTACAGAAACCAAACCTTAAACCGCCCCACGAAGAGAGAAGAGGCTCACCAAACTATCACTATCGGTCACGCCTCTTCCTTGGATGCCAAGAAAATCTGAATCAAAGTGGCCATCGAAAATCAGCCCTGCCAAGTGGAAGTCGACTCGGGATTGTCTCTCTCGATGGTTTCCTGGAAGACCCTCAAGCAACTCATCCCTACTATCCAGCGCCAAGACCTCTGTCATCAAAGACTCATACTTAAAGACTATCAGGGGAATAAGATTCCAGTCGTAGGATCCAGTCGAGTCCGAGTCTCGTTCAAAAACCGTACGGCATACTTACCCCTGACTGTGATCGACAAGGACCGTTCTAGCCTGTTAGGCCTCCAATGGTTCGTGCCACTCGGCATTGAAGTGGCAGGGATTAACCGAATTGGCAGCAGCGACTGGGAGGAGGACCTCTTCCATGAATTCAGGGACATCTTCGCAGAAAAACTAGGCGAGTACAAGGGGACCCCGATATCATTTAACCTTAATCCAAAAATAGCTCCCATCCGCCTTAAGCCTCGTCGAGTTCCATTTGCCCTAAAACCGAAAATTGATGAACAGCTTGATAAGTTAATAGCCCAGGGGGTGTTAGAGCCAACCGATCACTCTCCCTGGGAGACCCCAATCGTGACACCCATTAAGCCGGATGGATCAATAAGAATTTGTGGGGACTACCGAGCCACCCTGAACCATGCCCTGCAGCAAAAGGCATATCCGGTACCGGTGGTGTAGCACCTCCTCCATTCCCTGGGGGGCGGAAAAGTCTTCGCTAAACTAGACTTAGCTCAGGCATATCAGCAACTGCCAGTAGATGAAAAAACGGCACAGGCACAGACGTTCGTGACGCACCGAGGTGCCTTTAAATGTACACGACTCCAATTCGGAGTGAGCGTAGCCCCAGGGATCTTTCAGAGTCTGATGGAAAGACAATTACAAGGGATTAAAGGTGTTGTCCCTTACTTTGACAATGTGTTAATCACTGCCCCTACTGCAAAAATTTTACGGGATCGCTTGAAATTGGTCCTCCAGAAATTCAAAGACGCAGGTCTTAAAGTGAAGAAAAATAAGTGTAAGCTGTGTACAGATCGTGTCGAATTTTTAGGGTTATTTAATTGACAGTCAGGGCATTCATCCTACCGACAGCAAATTGAGAGCAATAAAAAACGCTCTCAGACCCCGGAATAAGGCCGACCTCCAGGCGTTTCTTGGCCTTATCAATTTTTTNGACATAGAGAAGAGCAGGCGTTTTGAAATGTAAAGAAATTACTGACTTCTGACGCTGTACTGATGCAGTACAATGAGACCTTGCCGTTAACGATCACATGTGATGCATCGCCTTTCGGAGTGGGTGCCATTTTGAGCCATGTTTTGCCTAATGGTAGCGAAGCCCTGTTGCCTATTTCTCAAAGACGCTTTCAAAAACAGAGCGCAATTATAGCCAGATTGATAAAGAAGCCCTTGCTATTGTGTCTGCTGTCAAGAGATTTCATGAGTACGTGTATGGCCGAGCTTTTACTGTAGTGACTGACCACAAACCTTTGCTGGGAATAATAGCGGGATATCAACCAACCCCCTATATATTATCTCCCAGAATGACTCGCTGGTCAGAATTCTTGGCTGCTTATAATTATCGGCTGCAATACCGCCCGGGAAAAGCCATTCCCCACGCAGATGCATTGAGCTGAGCACCGCTTCCAGAGACCATCGACGACCCCGCGCCTTTAGTGACAACGTTACAGATCGAGGCACTTTGTACACCGCCATTAACCGCCCGTGATATCGTGAGAGAAACAAAACGCGACCCCGCCTTAGCACGAGTCCTCAGTTGGGTGGAACGCAGATGGCCATTGGACCAAGTACCGGATGACTTCGCACCATTCAAAACTCAACAAACAGAGTTGTTTTCACAAAAGGGCTGCATCATCTGGGGCGATAGAGTCGTTATTCCAGAGCGACTCCAACAAGCAGTACTGAGAACCTTGCACGATGGCCACCCCGGCATCGTGCGCATGAAAGCCCTCACATGAAGCTACACGTGGTGGCCAGGCATCGACAAGCAAATCGAGACTTGGGTCAAAGCTTGTCATAGATGCCAGAAAGTAAGCAACGCCCCACCAAAGGCAATCCCAACCGAATGGGAAACACCGCAGGGGACCCTGGTCCCATATCCATCTGGATTTTGCAGGACTTACCAAAGGCCACACATTCTTGCTAACCATGGACGCCTACTCGAACTGGCTCGAAAACTGGCTCAAATGAAGAATACAACAACTGAAGCGGTCATTAAGAAACTGGACAGACTGTTTGCAACCCACGGATTTCCAGACGTTCTGGTATCCGACAATGGGCCCCAATTTACCCCGCTGTCTTTTGAACAGTACTTGGCGGACCGCGGTATTCGACATGCGCTAACTTCACCTGCGCATTCTGCGGCCAACGGAAGAGCTGAGTGCATGGTACAATTCGTCAAGAAAATGCTTCAAAAAATGGACAATGACAACATCGAAGAAAAAATAAACCGAATCCTCTTTTTACAGCATATCACTCCACACAGCGTCACCAACAAAACTCCCGCCGAGTTGCTAATGGGACGAAAGCTCCGCTCCCACCTCGACCGCTTACACCCAGCATACGAACCTGAGAAACCACACAGATCCAGCGGCCGATGCTGTACCTTCCAGGTAGGCAACTCGGTCTTCGCTAAAAACTTATCGGGCGATCCGTTGTGGGTCGAAGCGACGGTAGTCCGTATAACCGTCCCAAGATCATACCTCGTGCAATGCCGCGATGATAGACTATGGAAGCGCCATATCGATCAACTACGATCAAGGCTGCAGTCAAGGATCTACGAGTCCCCTGATGACCAAACTGAGGGGGGGGGAGATACAGAGGAAGATGAACTTCAATTAGCAGAAAACCTTTTTGAAGGGAATGATAGCAGAACGGAAACACGTGAAGAGGAACCAGAGATGGGAGTGAGCTCGCCTCATGGTAATACCGAAGATGTTGGTGACAACGAAAATTCGAACTCAGAATCAGAGGCACCCCTTTCGTCAAACAATGCCCTACCTCTACAAGAGTGCAGCCAAATACCAGGTGCACAACAAAAATCAAATAGACTAACAAAACAACCAGCCTACCTCAAGGATTACGTAACCGCACCCCGTAAACGGAACCTGGGGGGAAGGGGTGTTGTGAATGAATAATTGTGTTCATAAAGTTATCAAGAGCTTGAAGTCAAGTGCAGGGTTCTGGCCCTGCACTTCTGATTGGCCGTTAAATGGCGAGATCAGATTGGTCCATTCAGGAGAATTTGATTGGCCATTAACGAGCCTTTCTTATTGGTTAACGGAGCTAGCGCTCCCTGGTTTTCATTGGTTGAATATCTAATAAGTTGCCTATATAAGGAAGACTGTAGCAGCCATTGATTTGAGCTGTCATACCATGTAAATAAAGAGTTTGAAGTTCACCGTTTCACCGGCTCGTCTCCATTCTTCGCACCCATGCTCCAAACTTAACAGATGCAAACTGGTAGAATCCCACCCCTAAGTGAAATGCAAAATAAAAACACCATATAAACTAGGAAGCTACAGGGTGGTCACTGAAAATCTAAACAGTATAAATTAAAATACAACTGAAAGTCAACAAAAACCCTTGGGAAAACAGATCTTCTGGTGCCAAAACGAAGGTAATCTTGCCCAATTGAGCAAAGTAAAGAAAAAAGAAATTCATAAAATGGAGAGCTATCACAGAAAAATCTATGTCTCTGAGAGTGGCGCATTTCTTTTCCTTTAGTGAGGGGCTCTTTCAGGTAGCCTGGTCCTCTGCCATTTGCATCTTTAAAGGTCAAAATCAGCCCTTTGAATTATGTCTAGGAATAGTGGCAGCCAGAATTGACATAATATGTTTCTATCAGTTAAATCCAGGGAGTAATCTCACCATTCTAATTTGAACTCACTGAAATGTCTGGGATTGTTTTCAAAGGCAGACTCATGTCCGGTACATTGCCACCCAAGACAAAAAACCCCAAACCGTGACCCTGTTATTTAAGGATGGGCACCAGGATAAGTCAGGTACCCCTCAGCTCAAAAGATGCACCAACACAATCAGTATCTCTAACTTCTAGGCCTCAGAATGTTATAAAGGAGAGGACTGTAAGTGTGTGTGTGTGTGTGTGTGTGTGTGTGTGTCACAATCACAATCTCTCCGTTTTAAAAAGTTGCCCTCACTGTAGCCATAATACAGCCTTATGAGAACAGTCTGGGATGTGAGACTTGCCAAAATATTTTAACTACATACAATTCTTCTGTGCCAACTTCCAGAAAAATAATAAGCAATTTAACAAACATTTGTCTTTGATAGATTTCTCAATGTCATACTGTTCATCTTCAGGAAGCACTTTTAACAGTCACACAGAGCTTACACCTAATTCTTGTTAAAGTTAAAAAAAATAATCATCATCCAGGTGAACAGGTATAGATGATAAAAAGCAAACAAGGGAATTTTATTCATTTTTTTTTAAAGATATATATTCTAACTCTGGCAGTACTTAAGTGACAATTTATCAATCAGAGAAATTGTTTATTTTATGATCCACAATTCACCAAACCACCATTTAACATTTATTTATTTTATGATCCACCATTAGCTTTTTTTGTGTGTGTGAGTAAGTATATCTTTACTTAACTTTGGAACTTGGTGCTGAGAATTTAGGAAGCACGGCAAGGAACAATGGCAGTTCTGTCACTTCTCGGCCCTGATAGCCACACAGGAAGTGAGGATGAATCCAGCTACCCAATGCATGGGATAAGGGGGCAGGGGGATGATTTATTGCCAAATGTCCACAGTGGCAATGGCCCCCCTTCCTGCTGTCACTCAGGCCTTGCAAAGTTTCTATGTGCCCGAAAGAAGAGGTTCCCCCCTGATTTGAAGAAGTTACAATGCTTGTCATAAAGTGTCTTTTAGAAGAGGGGAACGGGTATGAAAATGCCAGAAGAAAGGAAACAATCAGAAGAGACCAGAAGATGGATGTTCTGTAACCTTTTCTCAGAGACCTATTTCTTCTTCTTCTTTTTTTTCTCCCTGTCTTTAGTAAGGGTTTGTTTTGGCTGATGACAGTGCGTAATAGCCTGATAAATTGATTTTGTGAGTCCCCTTTCTTGTCCCTTGAGAAGACACTAACTCTCTGGGACTTCAGAGAGTTCTCAAAAGCAGAAGACAACAATTAGTTTGTTGGAGATGTTAGAAAGGGGGCTTCAAAGTTTTGGGCCAGGAAAAAAAATCCTTTCTGATAGATCAAGGCTGACAATGTTGGCAGCTGCTAGAAGAGTGGATTCAACTCTAGCTGAAACATGTAAAGTATTGGGAGAAATGCAGCATGTTAACTCTATGTGACTTTCTGTGCAAACTCATAGACCAAGAGACAGATATTGTACACAAGAACACAAACACACTAGCATGTACACAGCAGGATCTGCTCATTCGCCGGAAATTCTCTAAAGGCCAATAGCATATAAAATCAATTGTTGCTGTTGTTGTCATCATTATCATGAGCATCACAACAATGTGCCTGCTCAAATCCTTCTGCATAGCCTTCATAGACTTTTCACTTTTAAAATATTTATAACACAATAATACAAATAATGCCAAAATATTATCTGCCCTCCCCACTAGTTTCAAAGGTTGTAGGAATATGCAATAAACAATCTGCTAAGGCAAAATGTTGATGAATTCATTTATTTCTTTTTTTTTATTCATTGTTTTGCAACACATTCTACAATTTCAAATGAAAGTCTCCTTAAAGTAAGTATACAGCTAGCATATATTAGCATCTTTATGTTTGATAAACACTGGTTATCCAAAACTCCAGGTTTTATTGAAGTTTCTTTCCCCCCTAATTCAAATAGGAACCAGCCAACCCTGGTTCCTTTCCTAGAAGCAACCATATATGTTTGCTTCATAATACAAAACATAAATCACTGTAAAGCACAACCCTTCATGTGTTTCATAAGAAACAGCCCCTACTAAGTAATTAGGTTGTGTGGTAAGAATATATGAAATTGTAACCTTAATTTATAAATATGAAATTGTTGTCTCTGATTCATTCTTAAACTAGTCTATTAGTAGAATTATAAGTACATCAGTGTAAATATGATCACCAGGAGAAAAACAATCCCAAAAGTTAATTAATCCAGTTTGCTTTATTTAAAATTCATGTTAGCTTCATAACAAGACTTCAGGACAAATGTATAAATATACATGGTACTCCATTGCAAAACTGGGTATACAAAAATAAAATAAAACTGCTATGAATTTTTATATATTATTAAAATATTCTATGCTTAGACATTTGTTTCAAAAGTGTATTAATATCATTTATAATAGACTGAGGATACATGGTCAGAATGTACATTAACTTCTACTAAATATTCAGAGAGACTTACTTGAATTTATGTGAGAATTTTGAAAACTCCATTGATCACGTCTTATTAACAGTTTACCTGAGCACAATCTATTAGCCTTTCCATATGTCTAACTAACAGAAGATTCTACATGCAATCAATAATGCCTAATATGTCTATTTCCATGATTAATTGCCATTTTCTAATTAGCTTTAGACAATAACTGACATGTAATTGATGGTTCATTTACAAAATCAGGTTTTAATTGAAAGATGGTCTTTAAACACAACTCTGGTATTTAAATGAATTGTAATAGGAAAAGTTCCTTTAACCTTAGAGGAAGAAGGAAGACTATGGTAAACTCCCAGTTTTGTTAGTATATAAATTTGCAAAACTCCTAAATGCATGAAGATGTGAATACTATACATTATGCTAATAACTACTCAACCGAACTCTTACCATCAATCTAAATAACATCACTAAAAATCTTCCCTCCTGATTTTGCATACAAATATTAAATTATTATGTGGATTAATATAAAGAGACTATAGTTATAGATAACTATAACCCTAGATAGATAACCCTAGTCCAATTTAGTTTAACATTTACTTTTAAAAATGCAACAGAAAACTTGAGGTTCTCTCTGTATTCATGAAACCCTTTCATTAGTTTGATATACTTTTTTCTTTCAATATCCTTTCAATTCATAGTCAAAAAATGTTGGAGCCACCATTTATTTACTATGATTAAATACCCAGAACTTCATTATGTAATTAATCAAAGAGATACAATTATTATTCCCTTCATTTACTGAGATTAAGTTGGTTCCATTGAGTTCCAGAAACTCTACAGCACCATGGGAGACTTTGAAAATGCAAACTCTCTAAAATTTAGCAGCACCCCTGAGGGCCACAAATTGAGAGAGATTAATTCTGTGCTCCTGCATCTCTCATTACCAAGAGACCTGAAGTAGGTCAAATACAAGTTAATCTGTTAAATTCCACTTTAATGCATGGATGTTAAGGCAGCCAGCAGATTGGCAACTGTCTGTAGGGTAGAACTGCAAAACTTAATAAATGCATTCCAGGTTGGCACAGAACATCATTCCAATTAATTTAAAAACCAGAAACTTAAAAATACCTTTAATTAGGCATATTTATATTTGTTCATATATAAGTAAGCATAAATAATCGATAATGTAATCGATAATGCACCTTTTGTATGTAAATAATGACTGAAAGGATGATGATGATTATGATGATGATGATGATAATCATGTGTATGTTTCATATTATGAAATAAAGCTTATTTGATTTGGAAGGATTCTAGCAATGTGGTAGAAATAAAATTGTAATATCTATTTTGTTGCAAAGATTTAAATTTCCCTCACAGAAACATCATTTATGTAGATTTGTCTATTCTTTTTTCAGTCTTAGAATAGAATTGAGATTCAGATCCATTGGTAAGATGGAGCTGAATCTTTACCCTGGGCCTATCTTTACCCTGGGTGGTGTTTTCAAGCTTAGCAACTTTAAAGTGTGTGGGCTTCAACTGTCAGAATTCCCCAGCCAGCATGGAATTATGGGAATTGAAGTTCACATGTCTTAACACTACCAAGCTTGAGAAACACTGCAGTGAAGTTTTCTGTGGAATATTAATTTGCAGAAGTTCCAGACAAATATTCTCAGACTAGAATGGTGATGGATCTGCTGGATCTAGAACCATTTGATTTTTCTGAGGAGGTCTCAACCTGGAAATAAGGAAAAACTTTCTGACAGTGAGAACAATCAACCAATGAAACAGCTTGTCCTCGGAAGTGATGGGAGCTCCATCTCTTGAGACTTTCAAGAAGAGATTGGACTCCCATCTGTCAGAAATGGTGTAGGGTCTCCTGCTTGGGCAGGGAATTGGACTAGATGACCTACAAGGTCCCTTCCAACTCTGATTATCTGTTATCTGTAAATTAATGTCTATGGAAAGTCTGAGTCATGCAGGTCATGGTTGTCCCAAAGTGTTTTTTTTTTCAAAAGGCAACTGGACTTTGAAAACATTTAACTTCTCAAAAGTTTTAGTTCTGACCCAGTTCTTCAGTCAGAATGGATGAGAAGTGAAACATCTTCAAGGAAAAAAATAGTCCAATTGCCTTTTGAAAAAATACCTTTGGGACTCTCAAATTAATATAGTGCTACAACAGTTATTATCCCAGACACACTACTCTTAAAGGGACAAAGATCTCTCAAGCTGCAAACCATGGCCAATTGTCGCCATATCTTGTTCCAGTTAGTGAAATCCAACAGAAATCATCAGAAAAAGCTATATTCACCCCAATATCTCACTTATAATTGCACTGTTAGATAATTGTATTTTTTTTTTATGATGGTCAGTTTTCGAACTAAGCTAATGTTAAAAACTAGGATGATTCATTTGTTTATAAAATTTATGAACGTGGCTGGATCAGACAAATATGTGGATGACCATAAACTAAATAAATGACCATAAATAAAAAACAACACTTCCACACCATTATCAAAAAGTGCACTGATGTGTATGTGTAGTCAACAAGAACAGATTTAAGCTCAAGAGAGTTTACCTTTACCTTTCTAAGCCTAATTCTTAAAATCATTAAAAATATATAGCATTAGCTTATGATTTAACATCCATATCAGGTTCTGCTTCAATCACTGTTCATATGCAAAGGAATCCCTTACATCATTATAAAGCCTCCTTCTCTCTTCCCACAAAGACCACACCATTATGGTCTATTGAGGGTTACAAATGTCAAAGAAAACTACCTTAGCTTTCTGTTTATAGGAAAAGACAGCAGCAACAGAGTATGTTGCCATCCACTCTTTGATGGAAAACTTAGAAAGTAATAAACAGCACTTATTTCAGAATGTTGCATAAAAAAAAACCAGTATGCATTTATGAAAATTCATATTTGTAAAAGCTATATATAAAAACCACATGTCTGGGCTGTATTAAGTCGCTATTAGGAACAGTTAATGTAGGGAAAAATTAAACTACAGATTATTCCATTAATTCTATGCATAACATAACTCAAATGCTGAGAAAAGATGCCTCCAAAACCTGACCAAGAGGTGCAGAGGTGGTATTGAGCAGATTCTGACCAGTTCTGGAGAACCAGTAGCATAAATTTTGAGTAGTTTGGAGAACCAGCAAATACTCCCACTGACTGGCCCCACCCCCATCTATTCTCTGCCTCCCAAGTCCCAGCTGATCGGCTGGGTCTTCTTTTGTTGCCCTGCATAGGAGAACAGAGCTGGAAAACAGGTTAGTGGGATGGGGAGGGAATGGGATTTTGCAGTAACCTTCTCCAGGAGTGGAGAAGGAATGGAGATTCGGCAGTATCCTTCTCCTTCCATGCCCACAGAATTGGTAGTAAAAAAAATTGAATCCCACCACTGCCACTGTGGTTTTAGTTATTCATTTTAGCACTTGTATTGGTTTTGAAACTGATTTACTGCATGGAACAGATGAACATGCAAGTATTGGTGGCAATGACGAGTCAGATATACATCAAATCTAACTTTAGTATATGCACTGCACATTGTTAGTGTGATACTAAGAATGGATATCTGTAGGGGATTAATCTGAGGGGTACGGGATGCCGTGTGTGAACTAACATCATTAAACAAATGAGAATTATGAATCTGTCCTGTAACGCAAGTGCATCCTTTATAGTATGTATGTTAATGGGAATGCCCAATGGCTCAGCAGTTAAAGACACAACTTGTCAGCTGGAAAGCTTGACATCCCGAGTTCAAAACCCAAATGCTGCATGATGGGGTGAGCTCCCATTATTTGTACCAGATCCTGCCAACCTAGCAGTTCAAAAGCATGTGAATGCGAGTTGATAAATAGGTACCACTTTGGTGGAAGATAACAATATTCTGCGTGCCTCGGTGTATAGTCATGCAGGCTACATGAACATGGAAGGAACTTCGGACAATGCTAGTTTTCTCAATTAAGAAATGGAGATAGGCACCACCCCCTAGAGTCAGAAATGACTGGACAGGGAAAACCTTTACTTTTACCTTTATGATGTCAGCATGCATGCAACATGATTTGGACATCATTATGGTTTTTATTGGACCCCTATGATTCCAAGGGCTTTCATATGCATGTCACATTTATAGGGAACCCTTGTTGCTGAGCATGGAATTCTTTTCACACTGTTTCTGCAATTTAGAGTATAAATTTCTCAGAAGCCAAATTCTATATTTGTATTTATGCTAATCTACTAAATCTGAGGAGTGGGATGTTGATTTTTTTTAATCTTAGATATAATAATTTCCAAGCAGTCTCCTTTGTTCCAGATTTATTTTATACAACAAGGTTGCACAAGGCATTATCTTCCTCTTTTCTCTGTCAGAATCTACTACTGGTCCATTACATAACACAAGAATGTGGGTGGTTATTGGCCACATGCTTCTTTTCATATCTTGCTAAGAAGTCAACAACTTGCATACTTTGACTGCAAGCATTTCATTTCCTGCAGTGCCGTCTTGATCATCCATTTCATCTGGGGATGACATTTCTATGGATGGTAGTAATTTTCACAAAAAGGAAAATATGATAAATGCTAAAAACTACTGCAGAGCCACATAATTGTGTGTCAAGGTGATTCCCTAGCATGAGTTTGCTTTTTCATATTTCTTACTTGCTCCTAATGCATCTTCAGTAGGCATGCAAACTGTCACCCATTTTAGTTAACGATCTCAATTTTGTATGTCAACCTGAATTCAGCTGGTTCTTTCCAGAGCAGTAATATTATCAGTCTTGTCTTGAGGAGGGGGGGGAGGGGAGTTCTCATAAAATCATTCTTAAGCAACTGTAAAAGGGGACAGATTTCCACACCTGATGAAGAATGGAAATACCTCAAATTTATTTGTGTAATTCTGTTTCATAAGTTTAAAAAAATATGTCATTAAAAATGCAAACAAGTTACTCTTTCCAATTTGTTCTTGTATGTCTGTGCACATGTGTCAGGAAATAAATACACTGCTCAAAAAAATAAAGGGAACACTTAAACAACACAATGTAACTCCAAGTCAATCACACTTCTGTGAAATCAAACTGTCCACTTATGCAGCAATACTGACTGACAATCAATTTCACATAATGTTGTGCAAATGGAATAGACAACAGGTGGAAAGCATAGGCAGTTAGCAAGACATCCCCAATAAAGGAGTGGTTCTGCTGGAGGTGACCATAGACCACTTCTCAGTTCCTATGCTTTCTGGCTGATGGTTTGGTCACTTTGGAATGCTGGTGGTGCTTTCACTCTAGTGGAAGCATGAGATGGAGTCTACAACCCACACAAGTGGCTCAGGCAGTGCAGCTCATCCAGGATGGCACATCAATGTGAGCTGTGGCAAGAAGATTTGCTGTGTCTGTCAGTGTAGTTTCCAGAGCATGGAGCGCTACCAGGAGACAGGCCAGTACATCAGGATACATGGAGGAGGCCATAGGAGGGAAACAACCCAGCATCAGGACTGCTACCTCT
Source organism: Emydocephalus ijimae (assembly GCA_004319985.1). Classification (NCBI taxonomy): domain Eukaryota; kingdom Metazoa; phylum Chordata; class Lepidosauria; order Squamata; family Elapidae; genus Emydocephalus; species Emydocephalus ijimae. The sequence goes on along the minus strand of BHEV01010150.1, from coordinate 17,319 downwards.
ACCTTTGTGCAAGGAGGGACAGGAGGAACACTGCCAGAGCCCTGCAAAATGACCTCATGGGCCACAAATGTGCATGTGGCTGCTCAAACGGTCAGAAACAGACTCCATAAGAATGGTATGAGGACCTGACATCCACAGGTGGGGGCTGTGCTTACAGCCCAACATCATGCAGGATGTTTGGCATTTGCCAGAGAACACCAAGCTTGGCAAATTCACCACTGGCACCCTGTGCTCTTCACAGATGAAAGCAGGTTCACACTGAGCACATGTGACAGATGTGACAGGGTCTGGGGATGCCGTGGAGAACATTCTGCTACCTGCAACATCCTCCAGCATGACCGGTTTGGCAGTGGGTCAGTAATGGTGTGGGGTGGCATTTCTTTAGGGGACTGCACAGCCCTCCATGTGCTCACCAGAGGTAGCCTGACTGCCATTACCGAGATGAGTACCGAGATGAGATCCTCAGACCCATTGTGAGACTACATGCTGGTCTGGTTGGCCCTGGGTTCCTCCTAATGCAAGACAATGCTAGACCTCATGTGGCTGGAATGTATCAGCAGTTCCTGCAAGACGAAGGCATTGATGCTATGGACTGGCCCAGCCATTCTCCAGACCTGAATCCAATTGAGTACATCTGGGACATCATGTCTCACTCCATCCACCAATGCCACGTTGCACCACAGACTGTTCGGGAATTGGGGGGGGGTGCTTTAGTCCAGGTGCGGGAGGAGATCGCTCAGGAGACCATCCACCACCTCATCAGGAGCATGCCCAGGCATTGTAAGGAGGTCATACAGGCACGTGGAGCCACACACACTACTGAGCCTCATTTTGACTTGTTTTAAGGACATTGCATCAAAGTTGGATCAGCCTGTAGTGGTTTTTTCCACTAATTTTGAGTGTAACTCCAAATCCAGACCTCCATGGGTTGCTAAATTTGATTTCCATTGATAATTTTTGTGTGATTTTGTTGTCAGCACATTCAACTATGTAATGAGCAAAGTATTTAATGAGAATATTTCATTCATTCAGATCTAGGATGTCTTATTTCTGTGTTCTTTTTATTTATTTTTTGAGCAGTGTATATTTCTTTCAGCTTTCCCCAAAATTATTTTGTCCACTGTCTGTTGATTATTTTTAGTGGTTTATTACTATAATATTGTACAACCACATAAATGTTCCAAAGGTGCTTTTTCAAGAGGCAATTGGACTTTGTTTTTCTTCAAAGACATTTTGTTTCTCATCCAAGAAGTGAAGCTACTGCTTCTGGATTTCTCAACCAGTTGTAAATGTACTACTGGATTTTTTAGAATTAGTCTCAAACTGTCTTTGGATGATGCCAAAGTAGGAATCTTTAATTTTAAGGGGCTTTTCTAGAAGTTTTCTTTGGCTTATGTCCTAAGACCATAACAAATTGTATTTTCCTCTATAAACAAGCACAACCACTATTCTTGTCAAATCATTTGGGTGCCTTCCCATCTATCCTTATTCTGATTATAGCCTTTTTAAAATGTTCAGAGCAGTGGAATGTTTAATGTGGGCTCATCCCATTTGAGAAGTTAATGCTGTGATTTCTTGCTAACCACTTCTGTGAAACTGTTTTTCCCCACTCTTCAGGATCAAAATATAATGATATTTTGTCAAGGCATTGTAATTTCATCCTTTTCCTGTGACTATTAACATGTTCTTGCCTCCTATCTTTCCATCAACCCCTCTACACCTCCCCAGCTTCTGATACGCATTTGGTAACAATCAAGTTCTGATTTTAAGGAGCCTGAAGATAAGGTATCTGTGAGTTCCACACTTGGGGTAATTGATCACATTTGTTTCCTGTGCATAGGTTAGAGTCCTCTGCCTCATTCGCCTTGGAATGTTTCTCATTATCCTTTGCCTTGTTAGTCTGGTAGAAATGATCTATCGTAGTGAGTGAAAACAGGACGATACTATTACAAACCGCATCTAATCACCAATGGCAGCCTGTCTCTTTCCCTGGGAACTTTAGTACACTTAAATGTCTTTTTGTGAAGCCTCCTATGGTTTGATGCATGTGATTCAGAGGAGGGGGGGGGAGAATAACTTTATTCTGAGACTGTATATGTGCAGGGATTCCAACTTTTCTTAACAGTCTTGGTTAAAGTGAACAACCTATCAATCTATCTAATAAAAGTTTGCCTGAAGAGAATTCTTTTGTTTGTCTCTAATTTCTCCTGTCTCTTCAATTCTGGAAGAGTAGTCTTTGGAGAAGTTGAGAATTTTGCATATATAGGGATATACAGAAGTACCAACAAATAGCATAATTTGCAAACTGTATCACTCTGAAGAATGTACCTAGCATGGAAAGATGAATCCTTCTGCTACCCTTCAATCACAGTTTGAGGGTAGGACAAAACTTTGTGGGAATAATTAATCTCTTTTAAATACTGATACTGAGAATGCATCCCAAACCTGTCTTTGGTTTTTTCAACATCATGCTGTACAGGAAAATTGGCCCAGGTTAGGAAACAACAATATTTAAAAAGCAGTTTGAAAACATGTCTCATTTTCTTTACAACTGTAAATGACAGCAATTTATGGTAAATGCTTTAGAAATGGAAACAACATACACTGAGAAGTGTGTTACAATGTCCAGTTTTTGAAAGTATTTGGTTTATACACAAATCTTTGTCATTGGAATCTAAATTCAGATTGTCTCAACTTCACGGACATGTCAGTTTTAAGAGATATGTGCCATTATCATCTTATTTGAAAACAGACTGCTTATTTTCTATGTATTTTTTATAAAAATGTATTTAAAGTTTTCTAAATGTGTGGGAAATATGCAGTTTGTATTAGCACAACTTTCATAGTGAAACTTTGCTTTAACAGATCTTCATTTAACAGACTTAACAGACTTAGATGTAATATCATGTAACTTTGTGGTCAGATTTAACCCCCTGAAATAATAGGACAGTTGATCCTGAAGTCATTCCAGACAATTGATGTTATTTATGTAATCTGAATAATTTAGAGAATGAAGTCGTTGGTGTTTACATGTTGTTTACATCAATTTATATCCCTTGTGCCAATTTTCACTGTTCACAATATTGCTTTTTTATATCACTTCCATTCCATTTACAACCATCTTGGAAAATATTTCAATTGTTCTAAAAGACATAAAAACATAAATTATCTCCACAAATCATTTACATTTGGATTTAGCAGACATTTGCATTTAATACTTAATTCTACAAAGAATCTACTAAATTGAGCTTTACTTCATGTACATATTTCAATCTCTTATTATCATCTAGATTTTAGGAGTCACAACTCCTACCAGATTCTATTATTTCACCTAAATGTTGATAGAATTTATCTGCATAATCAGTCCCCATTCTATATAGCTTAGATAAATCTAAATAGATAAATGGAGAGCCTTATAGATCTTCGTAGATATTAAATTCAGGATATATTTTAGCAATCCCTAAGAAATGGTCCCAACAAGGATTTGACCAACTATTTTCATGACACAATAGTCAGATTCATTGTATCCCTTCCTGTCCCTTTCTGATCTTAAGAAGCCTCAGTGACACAAACCCCAAAATGATTTCCATTTATTTCATTGCCTAGTCCAAATAAATATTTAAATTAGGCAAAGATCTGGTTTCAAAATATTCTTTGCCACGCTATGTCCTGGATATTTAACATAGAGATATACAACATCTGTTTGCACACACACAACATAGAATTGCACTGGTCAGGTTTTTCCTTTTTTCATCTTAACGCTCAAACAATCACATCACATTAAGCCACAATTTTACATCTATGGGTTGCAGAATAAACCTTTTGTTGTTGTTGTTGGTTTATCATCAGGCACTTAGTCATAAACCAAGGCTTACAAAGCAAAATGCCTGGGTTCCTTTGCCACACTGTAACACAGCCAAACCAACCTTTTCCTAACTTATTGGAACATGTGAATGCAGAGAGAAAATATACTGTAGTATAGCGCAGTGTAGGTGAGATTTGACTCCTATCTCCAAATGGGAAAAAAGCCCTTGAAAAAAAAGAGAAAAGGGTAGAGTTGACAGTCTCTAATTAAGTAAATTGAAAAGTTAGAATTTTAGTGGATTGTTTCCTGGATTTCATCTTAGCGAAAGTCTCTGAGCGGTTTGCATGCAAGAGCCAAATCAAATCAAATAATTTCTCCCTCTCATAATTTGGGTGTGGTTTGGGGATTTGGGACTAAGAAAAAATTGTATCCATAGTTGTAGACTGATTCAGGCCCTGTTAGCTTTCATTCATAATTTGAATACTTTTGTTAATTTGTATTAGGGCATAAGTGATTTGAAAACAATAAGTGGGTTCAGCTCCTTGCTGTATTAGCAACAATATGGGTGCAATTTTTATTCTTCATACATTTTAATTTTTACTTATTAACTAAATGCTTGTGGACAAGTATATGTGTGTGTCCTCAAAAAAAAAAAAAAAGGATTCTTATTTGTATTTTGCTGGAAGCTGGGTTCTTTGATAGTGTGTTTGATGGAACTTCAGATTAAAAAAAAAACATAAAACCAATCTCTCAGAGTGTATGACACCAATTCTATTGAAATTTTAAAAGGTGCACATTCTTTTGGCTATTTTCCCAGACTCAAGGCAAGATGAGTCTTGTAAAATGTTCATATTATTTCTTGTGGTGGGGCTTTTTTAATGTATGTGTATTATCTATATATCTATTATATACTTTAGCTGGAGGATTTTGCAATTTTGAAGTCCACATATGTTAAAGTTGCTGAGGTTAAAAAGTGCCCAATCAGTTGGAATCAGGCATTTATTACGTCTATTTAGTAAGTAAACCAACAAATAAGTTAAGAAATATTGTCATAATATACTGAACTTTTTTCCTTTATTTTTAAGAAATCAGCTATATCTCCCATGCAGTTTCCCCAATGTCATTTCTTTTCTTTACTTTCATTTCTTGTGTGACAAAGTAGAAATCAAAATAATCACTGATTGATAACCTTTCCCAGATAAAAACTTCTGAAGGGTTACCACATTTTTCTTGGCCTTAATAAGGTCAGTAACATGAAAAGTTCCTCCATTTCCTCCCTTATCATTAGCTTGAATTGACTTTTTTTAAAAAAACTTTCTCTTCCACTAGATTTTGCCTAATTAGGAAGCTAATTTCCTTCCCTCTGCTGGGAGTCTTTTCATAGCAGAAAAATCCCACCCACTGAAGAGTAAAATAAAATTGCTATGATTTCCTGGTCGGTGTTCTTTATCTTAGTTGTTGTGCTTATTCATCTCAGTGTCAACTTGTTCCACATTTGAAGAGATGGATTAGAATTAATCTTCCCTCAATGTCTTCCAAAAATGGCCGTAATTTGGAAAAATGAAACAACCTTCCAAATATTTCAGGACTGAAACAATGCTGGTTTTCTTTCAGTATGAAGTAAACAAATACAATGTCAACAGAAAGTAGTCTATGATTCTGGCCACTTATATCTACTTTAATTTAGTCAACAGTACAGGAGATCTTTTTTCAAATGTAGTCCTAAACAATCTATCAGCAACATCTCTCGAAATCTCATATTTAAAGCATTTTAAATTTCCCTTCCAATTAAGCCTAAATTTTGTTGAGGTCATGGGCATGTCCATGTCTTTCTGTTTTTCCAAAACCTCTATCTTCTAGGAATCCACTGCCCCCTCCCCCCCAAACTTTCCAGTTTATTCAATAAATTGCACGCTTGGGATTTCTTATCCAAATCTCAACCAAACCAAATCTACTTGTCTTCCAAGCCTATCCATGGTTAGCCCTTTCCTGCCATCTGTATCTTTACTAGTTACACATTGCTGTATACACTACATTTAATGTTACCCGGTTTATAAAATGTCTGCAACCAAATAACCAAGCTCAGAGAGCACAAAGGACCCCGAAGTTCAACCCTGATCTATGAATATTCTGTTTTTATCAGTACATTGTGTACTTTTAAATTATTAAAGCAGTTTTTCACCATTAAGACTTCTTACTTTTGACCTTACATATATATATATTCTTAAGTTTTCACGGGTACTTACATGTATGTTATTCAGCTTAGTTCGGGTATTTTCCCACGTCATTATATTTGTGCTTTTAAAGTTGTAGCAACGTTTCGGCAGAATCTCATCTGCCATCATCAGGCTTCTGTATAATGTTCATCTGTGAGTCAGACTTTTACAGTGGTTTCAGATTTAAATTTGGGGCAGCCTATTGCTGTGCCAGAATGGTTTTTTCTTCATCCTGTTCTGCTTGATTGGTGTTTCTAATATCTTCTGTCTGTTTTTGGGCTTTTTGTATCTTGATTGGCTGGCAACATTGTGTTACTTTATTGGAGGCCTTTAGTGGGGGCCATAGAAGGAGCGTTCACGTCGCGGTCCCTGTCAGGTACATGTTTACCTGCGAATCCTTCTACCACGCTACACCAACCTGTCACCAAACATGGGGTTTGAGCCTGTGCCAGAGCCTGTGTTCTACAGTGGCTGGGAAAAGTGTAGCGACACGAGAGAAGAAGAAGGAGGCCTTTAGTGCAGCTTGGCTCCGGGTAAATTGACGGCTATCAGTTAGGAAGCTTGGTCTCATCTGGGTGCCTGGTTGGGGTGTGTTTGACTGGAGGTATCAGGGGGGATCTGTTTGTGCCCAGGTGTTTGCCTGGCTTGTGGTGTGGAGATTTTTTTGTTTGTGAGTGCAGGCTTCCAAATAATTGACAGTCTGGTGGAATCATCTCTTCCATTCATGCTTTCTGGTCTTTTTTTCAATCTATATGGTTTCTCTGATGATTCTGTGGCTGTGGTTTTCTATAGTGGCTAGGGTTTTGGTGCCATTGAAGTTGATGCTATGACCTGTGGCTTTCATGTGTTGGACTAGTGAGGAAGTGTGCTCCAGCCTTTTTACTGCATTTTTGTGTTCATACAGGTGGGTACTGATTCTTTGTGTTGCTACAACTTTAAAAGCACAACTATAATGACGTGGGAAAATACCCGAACAAAGCTGAATAACATACATGTAAGTACCCGCAAAAACTTAAGAAAACAAATATTTTAAATATATATATATATATTCTGAGGTTCTCGCGGATGAGACTTCATCGAAACGTTGCCTAGATACTTCCAATCTTACGCGGGAGAAAACCCGAATAACCAAAGATCCACATACACACACACACACACACACACACACATTTGAATTGCCTTTCTAGTCCATCTGTAGGTTAAGACACTGGTTTGCCATTAATTCTAGTTTGAAATTCTGCAAACAAGACACAGGAGTCAAATAATTACACTCCCCTGGAGTCTCACCCCTTAGTGTGTCCACCTGTAGCCAGACTGAGATTGCATCCCAATGCAATGAATTAGCACTTTAAGCTGATTAGAACAGCTTGGCACAACTCTATTTTATTGACACAATGAAGAGAGGACAGAAAAGCGTCTGAAATGAGAAAANTGAGGGGGGGGTAGGAAGCCACTTAAGAGATCACAATAGATCTGAGCAGACAGATGAAATACAAAACTTTAGAATGAGTGCGACAAGCAACTAAACATATTTTAAATCATTTTGTCGTGTGCATAATTTCAGTCATTGTTTAGCTCCAGCCTTTTGGTAAAACAAATCAATAATAATGCATTATTTTTATTTGCTTAGATTACTTACATTGCCTCTTTTTAAAAGAACATACTATATTGTTCTATAATAGGCTTGGCAGCAAACCTAAATTGGACTTAAACAAATGCTTCTTGTGTTTCTTGGTTCACAGAAGTGAATTAATGTAGTTTAATATATGGATAGCAATAATATAAAAACATATATTCCCAAGAAGGCTTAAATAGATTCTAAATCATGAACACTAGAAATGCAAAGAGACATTAGCTGACATTATTTAACAGAAAATGAAGTAACTGAAACACAGTGTATCAGGGAAATGTATGAGCCGTGTCATTACGAAGAGCTTTCTTATTAAATTTCAATTTACTCTTACAATAATAGCAAAAGAAATATAGACAGTGAAGGATTCCTGTGCCTAATTTGTAATTATTTTCAAAGCAAATGTGCAATTTCATTCATGAGCTTCAAAGTCAAAACTATTCATCTCATTTTTTTGTTATGTAACTTTTTTTAAAAAGTAATTCATTTAACATTTCACTTTTATCAATAAAACCATAATCATTTTGCAGTTATTTTAAATGTAACATTGTCCAATAAAATTATCTTTTCCAGACAACATTATGATGATGCATATTTACTTGGAAAAAATTACCCAGTATTATTCTTCTAAGAATTAACCAGCAATTTAAAGTTATAAGTAGTTGTATATTGTTTGTCCAGATTTTTCGCAATGGGAAAAGCCCTAAAATATATTAAAATTAAATTAATAAATCATAAATTAAATGTCTATTGGCAAGTCCATACAATATAAAAAGCAAGAAAATTATTCCAAATGTTTCCCTGATTTCTCTAAAACTTTATGGCAACAATCGGTCTGAGTCTTATTATCATCTAATTTCAATTTTATCTTTAGCATAAATGTTACTTTAATTTGGGTTTCCCCTTTTCTTCATGTTAGTTTTTTATCTGATCCTAATTGACCAGATGTGCTATTAATGGAGACAGAACTGTCTTTATACAAAACAAAACAGCAAAAGCTATAGATAATTGTTTCAATAATATACAAAAGAAAAGTACATGGAATCTTAATGGTTTGAGTAATAGTTGTACTAATATATTCATAAAGCACCTTAATTAAACAAAGTATGCTTATCTAAAGAATGACTTAAAGCCAAACCTATGGTAAGAAAGCATATTAAAATGTGTAACATTTATAAAAGAACTATGCCTCCTTTAAAAGTGCACAATTTTTGTCAAAAGAGGCTGGAAAAGCAATTTTAGTTTTTTTAAAAAAAATATATTTCCCATTTTTATTATAAGAAATAAATTTAGCATTAGCCCCCATGTGTTTCAGAATCAAAGGCTGAACTAATTTAGAGAAGCCATTCTTCATTCCACTTAACTATAACCAGTTTTCCCCTTTTTTGAGACCTGGCTCCAATATGTCCCATGTTTTAGAAATGTTAATATGGAAATCCCAGTAAAGATTTCAGTTTCTGAAAGGTTGGCTGACACAGCATTTGGTTAACAGTCACACTGTGAAACCTTGAACTAGATTCCCATCATAGAAACATTACTGATAGCCACATCACCCTCGAGATGGAGAAAATGCAAGGTTAAGTGTTCAAGATCATACAGTCGGTGACAAAATAGAAATGACTCCAAAATGTTATTTCTCCCTTCTTTTCCACCTCTGATGGACTGGGCTAAGCGGTAAAGATATAAAAAAACATGAATAGAAAGCATTGGGATATTTTAACAAATTCAACGTAGTGTAACTGCTGACAGCTTGTCACATTTCACTGAGTCTTGATCTGGAATCCTGTGATAACATCTGTATTCACTCAGGGTGAAAAGCTTGGCTTATGAGGGAGGGAGAGGGAGGGAGAGGGGGAGAGAAAGGGAGAGAGAGAGAGAGAGAGAGAGAGAGAGAGAGAGAGAGAGAGAGAGAGAGAGAGAGAGAGAAAGAAAGAAAGAAAGAAAGAAAGAAAGAAAGAAAGAAAGAAAGAAAGAAAGAAAGAAAGAAAGAAAGAAAGAAAGAAAGAAAGAACCTTATGACAACAGAAAGGAAGGAAGGAAGGAAGGAAGGAAGGAAGGAAGGAAGGAAGGAAGGAAAAAGAAAGAAAGAAGAGTCCTACCATACAAAGTTTTAGTATTCTGTCAATTCTGACATGTCTTCTGATTTTTTTTGAATCACTAAACACTTTTGGAACTCTGGTTCCTATTATCATTTCTTCATTTCTATAGTCAGCAATGCTGGAAAAAAAACCCTTAAAATCTGAAGACAAGGTACTGGCTGGCAGCTTTCTTCTTGTTGTCTAATCCTCAAGCCCTCATTCATGCTCACTGTTAATCTCTTAAGGCATAATAAAACTGTTAGACAAAGAAATGTGAATACCTCTGCTCTCTGCAAGAATGGGAGGAAACCAAAGAGAATCTGGATCATGCTAAGCTTTTCTTTGCTGCTCAGAAATGATAAACTTAAATCGATTGCATCACTTTTTTTGTAATTCTCAGACACTGTTAGAACACCGGGGAACAGTAAGCATCAGCAAGACTGAAGGGTGGAAAGACTATTTCAGCATTTTTAGCCAGATCTCTGCCATGCAAAATCACAGTCGGTGCATTTGAGTTTTAATCTACTCATTAATGAGTCAACATTATTGTTTAATTTTGATGGCTCTGCAAATCGTTATGTCTTGTTATAAATTCTTGCCATGTGAGGACTTAAGGAAAAATGTCTTAGCCTTAAACAATGATAAAGCTGGCCATCAGCAAATAGATGCAGGTAGTTCTTGCTTACCATCTGCTCATTCAATGACCATTCAATGTCATGACATTGATGACTGGCCCTTGAACCTGTGGTTGTCACATCGTCTCTGCAGTGATGTGATTGTGATCTGAGCTGTACAACAGTAGCAGCATCTCCCGTTCACATAATTCTTAATTTCAACCTTCAAAGCCAACCTTCAGCTTCCAACAAGCACAGCCAATAAGAACTCACAAGCCACTAACATATGACATCATACCTAATGAATCCATGCTGAGCAGAAGAAAAGCTTTGCCATTCTTGCCAGTGATGGTGGTTGATATTTCATGTGTAGTGTATTGGTTCAGAGCTATTGGATTGATGTGCAAGCAGGTTCATGCAAAACAAAAACCCACACAAACCGACTCTTTAAGTTTTGGTAGCAAAGCTGTCCTCACACATGTCTCAAAAACTTGCCTGGCAATGGCAGAGCCCTCAGGAATGGCATAAAAAGAACAACCTTGGCACAACCATCAGCCAAGAGGGTCTCCTTTCAGCTGAATGTGATGGAATAAAACATTAATGAGCGGCAAATGCTGCATTTCGTGCTTCTGAACTTTCAAAGCAGGGATGAAAAATTTGCAGACAGCTCTCAAGTCCCCTAAAAATTCATCATTGAAATCATCCACTAAGACCAATGCAATTTTCTTTGAGAGCAAAAAAAAGTCAAGTAGAGATGTCCTAAAGGTGCTTTTTAAGAGGCAACTGGACATTCTGGTTTGTTTGGTTTTTTTTGAAGATGTTTCACTTCTCATCCAAGAAGTTTCTTCAGTTTCACTTCTTGGATGAGAAGTGAAACATCTTCAAAGAAAAAACAGCAAGTGCAGTTGCCTTTGAAAAAAGCACTTTGGGACAACCATGACCTGGATGACTAGGAATCTCCACAGACATCAAGTAGAGATGCTGTGCTAAACTTCAATAGCTAACACACATTTTTAACACATAATGAAAAAACTATAATGCTACATTTACTTTAGGCAACACATATTACCTATGTAAAAGAAACACAAATGATTTGACAAGAACTGAAAACTCCACTTCTGTCATATTTGGTGGCCATGCCTTTGTTGCGTCACACCATCCAGAAAGATAGTTTTCAAAGAAAGAGGCACTCCTAAGCCTCTCCCGCCTAAAAGATACCCACTTCTTGTTTAAATTTTTGGGATCACCATGGGCATCTGCAAGGGACAAGGGAGCAAATGACAAAAATGAATGCTATAGTGAGCCATGGTGGCACAGTGGTTACAGTGCAGCACTGCAGACTACTTCTACGGACTACTGTCTGCCTACAATTTGGCAGTTCAAATCTCACCAGGCTCAAGGTTGACTCCGCCTTCCATCCTTTCATGGTGGGTAAAATGAGGATCCAAATTGTTGGGGTCAAGATACTAACTCTGTAAACCAGGACTGTAAAGCACTGTAAATTGGTATATAAGTCTAAGTGCTATTGCTACAATTGATACCATTTTATCAGTAATTGGCATGGAAGTATGTAAGTTGACCTTTGCTCAATGGCACCATCATGAATCAATTTATCAGCATCCAGGTTCTTGAATATATTGCCGCTAATCACTGCACACAAAAATAGAACAGGGTGTTCTTATAAACGGAGCTTACAACTTTAAATTAACGAACACCTATCCACTGCCATACTATGGAGGTTACGAGAACTCCATCAGGAAAGCCTATATTTGGTTGTGAGATGGAAAAATTATAGGACATTGTGCTTGATCAGGGGTGTCAAACTTGCAGGGTCACAGTGGGGTCCTGTGACGTATCATGACTTTCCCCCCTTTGCTAAACCAGGCATGGGTGTGGCCAGCGTGTCATGCAACCAGCCTGCGGGCCACATGTTTGACAGTCCTGTGCTACAAAGGTCCATGTGCTACAACGTATAGTGCACATGAGTTGCTGCAGCAAAGGAAAACAATACCAATTCTTCAGGGCTTTCTATGGAACCAAAATGCCACAGCCAAACTCCAGCTGAAAAAAGTAATGACCAAAGCCTCCGTTAGCGAGCCATTGCTAACTGACTAAACGAGAGGTCCAGATTTGCCTCTCCTAAAGAATGTCACACTTTCCCAGTACGTATTTGCGCACTGTTTGTTGAGCCATCAAAACACACCTTTGTTTCATTTTGCATTCAGTTTTCACCTCTGACCTAAGGAGCTAGTGGTAGTCTTCCTGAACTTTATTGCCTGTTAATAGACTGCGGACTCTCTTTTCACGGTTACAGAAATCCAAAGAAAAGACATTTAATTAAAGGTTCACAAAGCCCACATCTGAAAAGCAAAGTCAGTGTGCTATTTAAAAAAAGAAAGGAAGGGAAAAGAATATTATCTTTGAGGTGCTTTTGATATTCTACAAGTTTGTGCCACCCTTTCAAAAATAAGAAAACAGCACTGATTTAATTATCTTCCTCGAGAACAATAGCATAACAAGCTGAACAGCACCAAATGATTGATCTGAATCATTCATCTTCTGTTTCCATCTATCTATACATTTTGTTTCTTTTAAAGTGTCAGGCTGATGTCCATGTCACAGAGCAGTGCAGGGCTTTCATCAAACACATGGTCTTTCTTGCTCACCATTTTATGAGGCATGGTTATATATATATACTTTTTCATATTTCTTTGTTTATAAATGCTAATAACCACACTAATTCATTTCCCACCTTCTTTCTCATTTAGATACAAATTGTGGGTTTTGTTGTTGTTAGTTTAATCAAAGGTAGCCAGAGTATTTATTCTTTTTCTTATTGTTTTGAGAGCTGAACTAATACTGTAACCTCCCAAAGATTCTGTTTCACTTAGGGGACGACTTTATCATTACCATATGTTCTTGCAGATATTATTTTATATTAAAAGGCATTATTTGAGAGGGGCTAGCAGCAACCTTGGGGGAAAAATCCACAAATGCCTTAAATTTTATTTTAGAAAGAACTTGATCATCATTATGAACACCTTCTTTTTTCCCCTTCTTTTGACATGAGCAATAAACTCTGCTTAGTACAGACAGGCATTGAATATTCCAAGTCAACTACGTTGCTTAAGGAAACATGCTCAAACAATCAGCTTTTGACAGCTGCATCTCCTGTTATTTACAATGGCCATCACAGTAATAACTCACTATTTCTATATTAATAAGGCAGTGAAATTTATTATGATGGTATTGAAAAGTTATTAAGTACTGCATCCCAAGTGACAAAGTGCCACAGCACTGTCACTATCCAAAAGCAGTTGCCCATCCATCACCAGCCATTCCAGATGGTCTTGCATCTTTATCGCTCCCAGGTTGGTGACATCACCTGTTCACCCCCTCAAAATTGATGATGAAAGCAAACAGATCTATCTTACTTACATTTACCAAATCAATTTAATTTTACAGGCTGTGGCTTAGTGACATATTGACTGTTTTCCTTAATGGCATCTACTGTACTTAAAGCAAGGAACTCATCTTTGAATCCTGGCTTGCAATGTGTCCTTTCATAATAAATTTTTTTATCATGCATTTATTTAATGGAAAAAATTCTGTCTTGGTGTTACTGTTCTTTAATTCAGTTTTTCCTTCCTTTTCAAATGTTGTATCTTCCTAAATGATAGCTAAACAATGGTAACTTTTTTTAAAAAAAGAAAAATAAATAAGATTTTCTGCCATCTTTTCATTGACTGTATCTTTTTCTTTCCTGCTACCTTGAGAATCCACTTTAAAAATAGGCTTAAACTTAGCTACACACTTAAAAACAAAATCATTCATAAAGGCATGACAATTGTACTAACCTCACCCCTCTTGCCAGATTATAACTGGAATTTAACCCCATCCATTGCTGTTATTTATCCACAAAACAGCATCTGGTAGAACAGATAACAATTCTCACAATTCAGTGTGAAAGGTATTGCAGCTATCCATCATATTGTTGTAATAGCAAAAGCAACAATAGCACTTACACTTATATACTGCTCCATAGTGCTTTACAGCACTCTCTAAGTCTAAGCAGTTTACGGAGTTAGCATATTGCCCCCAACAATCTGCGTCCTCATTCTATCCTCAGAAGGATAGAAGGCTCAATCAACCTTGAGCAGGTGAGAATTGAACTGCTGGCAGTCTGCAGAATTAGCCTCAATACTACATTCTAACCACTGCACCAGTGGTTCTAGTTCATCTAATGAAACTGAATAGAGGAAAACATATATAAGGAAATACTATCTTATCCAGGATATGGTAAAGCTATGGGATTCTGTCTACTACAGGAGTCTTACACTGTCCTGCATTTTGAATGGGAAGGAAGATAAATTCTTGGATGACGAGTTCTAGCCTTGATGAATATATATTGTCCATATGGAAGAGAATGCTGATTTAATAGGCCATTGGACTCATCCTATCTTCAATTATCTGCCTGCCTGCTTTTCTAACAACTCCAATCTTGCTTCACATCTTGAAGCAACACAGCATGAGAAGCATGAAGATGGAAAGAAACAAGAACCCAAGGAAAGGAGAAATGCCTGCCTATCTCAGTCTGCATCTTGCCTGCCAACCTCTCAGGCCACGATAGAAAACATCTTCCTCTTCTCCATTACTAATGCCAAGGGGAGGGAACTGGGGTGTGTGTACCACTCCCTGAAATGCCTTCATTCCCCATTTCCCTCAGGATTTTTTTGAGAAAGGAAAATTCTAGCTGTGACTGTGGATTGCCTTGCTGCATATCAAAAGCTAAGAGAAAAGGGTGTGGGAATAAAAGAGCAGCTCCCTGGAAGAGAGAAGAGCAAGTTGTGAGTTGCGAATGCAAAGCAGGAGAAAGGGGAAATGATGAGGGTGCTCAGTGCCATTTCCCTTCAGCAACCATTGCTTTGTTTTGTTTTCGTGAATGTAATGAGTTTGGGGGCCTCCAGAGCCTCTCTTCTCCAAGAACAGCTTAGTCTGCCTTAGTGTGCAGCAGAAAAGACAATGTGAATTTTCCTGGAATGGTTCTCTTAGTTTAACCTCAATTTCTCTTCCTTCCATAATTCTCCAAAGGCAACAAGGAAGCTTTCCACGAATTCTATACTCTAGCCAAGTCCTCCCCAAACCAGCATTTAAGTACTGAGAAAGGAGGAATATTTGGGAGCTTGATTAGCTGGAAGGACAGTAAGAAACTAGCCCTCCCATCCCATCAGGAGTACCATATTTCCTGTAATCTGTGTAATCAGAGACAAAATATTTAGTCCCACTCTTTCACTGAAAAATAAAATATCTAAATCATACATCAGGGAACATAGTTCAATATGTCAGTATGACCCAGGGGGTTTCAATTAGCCTTTGAACGTGTACATACATATTATGTTTTGTTTCTGCTGTTTACACATCACTATAATTTATAATTTGAGGGTTGGCTGTGAGAAGGGATCAATGTTTTGCCCTCGTCTACAAAACTAGTAGCAAGGCAAAACATATTACAATCCAAGTGTAATATATAATAATTAGGATAGGAAAGAAAGTTACAAGCCATCAAACAGATGATAGATCCCATTCTTTCATACAATTTTTTCTCATTCCAGTTCCTGCCAAAGTTTGAGTTTTCAGTAGACTCTCATTAGGAATAGCAAACATGATAAATGCCACTAGCAATCTGAATTGGTGGTTTCAAATGATTCATCCTTACTCATTTTTAATGTGATGTACTAATCTCAATATTCATTAGTAAATTAAATAGATTATTTACACCTCCACCAAATGCTATAATAATTCTAAGTAATTCTATTCTCACATTTACTAAAGTGACAGAAGATCAATTTTGTCTAATCATACCCACTAGAGGCATGAATTATTCTTGGAAGTTCCATCCTATTCTTTATTTTTATGCATTCAGTTACCACTTTATACATGCCTTTTATTATAAGAGGCATTTGAAAGCACAACCAAGAACAAAGAGGAAGCATTAGATAAGTGCTGTATATAACAATGACTTTGTATCAATTCAGCATTTTAAAACAATTATTAAAATTGAATCAATATTCAATAATTAGCAAAGGTAGATAATATGGCAAGAATTATACTTAGAATATACAATTTATAATGCATTCTATTTAATAGCAATAGCTTAGACTTAGACTTATATATCGCTTCATAGTGCTCTACAGCACTCTCTAAGTGGTTACACAATTGGCATATTGCTCCCAACAATCTAGGTCCTCATTTTATCGATCTTGGAAGGATGAGTCAACCTTGACCCCATCGGGATTGAACTCCTAGCAGTGAGCAGAGCCAGCATGCAATACTGCATTCTAACCACTATGCCACCACACGTAATGAATGCATAACATAAAAACAGAGGGCAGGAAGTCTGTATTGTATGTATTCATTTTATGATGAATTATCTTCCAGAATTGTTGAGTGTTACAAAATTGCCTTTATATTAAAAAAAAAAAAACATTATTGTATTTTTGTATTTTTAGCACATTCTTTTTTAGTATGAATTTTTATTTTGCTAATTTGTTAGTATAGTGTAGTGTAGTGTAGTGTAGTGTAGTGTAGTGTAGTGTAGTGTAGTGTAGTATAGTATAGTATAGTATAGTATAGTATAGTATAGTATAGTATAGTATAGTATAGTATAGTATAGTATAGCAATTTTCTCTTAGTGTAATATTTGCAATAAATGTAATATTTATCTTCCATTAGTTTTCCCATTGTTCTATAACAATTAACCTGTCTGTATTCTATGTCCATTTGATAACATCCATTTAATAATAAAATCTTTGACTTGTTCAGTTTCTGAGTCATACTTCATTAGCAAGTTATAAATAAGCATAATATTTTAGATCAGGAGCCTTCAAACTTGGCCGCTTTAAGATTTGTGGACTTCAATTCCCAGAATTCCTCCTCCAGTCATGTTAGCTCAGGAATTCTGGGAGTTGAAGTCCAC
>BHEV01010149.1:0-27264 GCA_004319985.1 Emydocephalus ijimae | reverse complement strand
CCTCCCTTCTGTATATCTCCTTTCCTTCCTTCCATTTCTCCCCTTCCTCCCTCCCTCCCTCCTCTCTCCTTCCTTCCTTCCTTCATACCTCCCTCTCCCTTTCCTCCACCTCTCCCTCCCTTTTCCTCCCTTTCTCCCTTCTTTCCCCAACATTTCTTCCAATAACGGTATTTTGTGGGGAGAGACAGAGAGCCTACCTACTTCTCAAAGGTGCTTGGTGAAAATCCAGGCCTGGGTTTCTCTTATTACTCCAGATTTCCTTTAGCTAGTCCTGTGTAATATGACTGGTGGCTAAGAAAGCTGCAATAAATTGATAATGAAAGACCCCTGCCACTCAGCCTTCTCAAAATGGATAAGTGTAATACTTGTCTTCATTCATTCTTTAAACATAGATGAGTTTTATATCTTAACTTTACATGGTGTTCCGGAAGGCCAAAAGATGGGAGCTTGCTGAATTTCATGGGAAGAATTCACTACACAGCAAAGGTTAGTAAGAAAGAAAGAAAGAAAGAAAGAAAGGAAGGAAGGAAGGAAGGAAGGAAGGAAGGAAGGAAGGAAGGAAGGAAGGAAGGAAGGAAGGAAGGAAGGAAAGAAAGAAAGAAAGAAAGAAAGAAAGAAAGAAAGAAAGAAAGAAATATATGATAAGTACAGCAATTAAACTAAAGTTTTGGACTGCAGTTCAAATTATTTGAAATTATTGGCCCCAATAGGTAGGCCTTTAAGAAATTAAAATTCAATATTCCTGCCAATTACTTATCTGTGGTGTCAGTTGTTTTCCAATAGTATGAGTTTAGCCACCTCTTTTGTCAGAAAATATTATTCTTTGTACATCCACAGATAGAAAGTCAGAAGGAAGGGAGGGNTGTTACTTTTTCATCATAGCTCTTGCAAATACAGAAAGAAAGAAAGAAAGAAAGAAAGAAAGAAAGAAAGAAAGAAAGAAAGAAAGAAAGAAAGAAAGAAAGAAAGAAAGAAAGAAAGAAAGAAAGACAAACACACTTCCTAGGTCCCATTAGATGTTTATGGAGATTCTCAGTTCTCCAGATCATGGTTGTTCCAAAGGTGGTTTTTCAAAAGGCAACTGGACTTAGTTTTTCCTTGAAGACATTTTGCCTCTCATCCAAGAAGTTTCTACAGTTCAGAACTGAAGAGGCTTCTTGGATGAGAAGCAAAATATCTTCGAGGAAAAACAAAGTCCAGTTGCCTTTTGAAAAACCGTCTTTGGGTCCCATTAGATGGCAACATATAAGGGAAGGATCAGAGAATGTCCACCTTATCAGATTTGAAAGATGAGGTAGATACCTTCAGGAAGATGGTGATGGCCAGCGCCTTGATTTGTTCTTGGTTATTTTATTCTTTTTTATTGATTCATGCTGTTCTTTGTTGGTCAGTTTTTAATTCTGTTTTATGTTGTATTGTAAACCATAAGAACACATTCTGTGTTCAGCAGTATTCAATTTTAATAAATACTCCTAGGGTGTCAGTGATATTTTTCCCACTCTATCTTAGTTCCTTATTTTCTCACTGAAGGTGAAGAGAGTGCTATTTTCTCTCATATATTTTCCATCCTACCTCAGTTCCCTATACAGATCTATACAGACAGTATTTCTCAAGTTGGAATGAGAAAACTTGCTGCAGCCAACTCACCTGAGTCAACTGTCCATGGCCAACTCACCTGTGGGACAATTCAACAATTCGATGTAATTATTTAAAAGAATTAAAAGAATAACTTAATTTTTGGTCATTCACATTTCATTTTCTCCTTCCCTTTGCATTCTTCCTTTAACAAGTCTATTCCACCATTTCTCTGATGTTAGCATAACTCTTGTCCCATGGTGAGTTGTGCGATGGTGAGTTGACCATGGTGAATTGTCCCACTATGACTTGGCCATAGCAAGTTGATTGTGGTAAGTTGGCCGCAGTGAGTTGACCATAGTGAGTTGATCATGGCTAGTTGGCCATGAGTTGATCGCAGCAAGTTGGCAACTTTGTCTTAGGCCCTTCTCAACATTAGCAACTTTAAGATGTCTTCAACTGTCAGAAGCCCAACTGAGTAATTTAATTCCTGCTGACTTCTGCGCATTGAAATCTGCCCATCTTAAAATTGCTTAAGGTTGAGAAACATTGATCTAATCCATCTGCCATGTAACAACAATTGATCAAAATGAACCCAGATGAGCAAATGGAATTTGAAAGAAATGCCACAGCCCCTGAGACAGAAATAGGAAAAAAAAATAAAGGACAGCATATTTGGATGATGGTTTTCATTAACTCACCTTCCTCTGATTCATCGACCAGGCCCCTAGACTGCAAGGGTTGGAATTATCATCAAAAGTACGAGTTGCATTTTTTGGCTTCAGTTACCTTCCTCCAAACCCCTCAGCTAACAATTATGTGTGTTTTTTTCAACAACTTTTTCAAGGAAAAGATTGTAAACCTTTTAGTCAAGAGCCTTATTTATATAACAAGCTTCAATTTCTAAATACACGCTGGGTTACAATGTGTGTAAGCATAGAAAAGGGGGGAAAAAAAACTACTCTGATCGGCAATATATAACAGTAATTATAATCAAAGTCGGGAGAAATCGTCTGCGGCTTGATAGGAAACAAAAAAGATTTTGTTTAAAACATGCTAAATTATATAAAATGCTACTTGCCTGATGACTTCGGAATAATATTAAATGATCTTTCAACTGTCAGTTGATGGATGATAATAATGATGTTACCTAATAATAGAATAACAGAGTTGGAAGGGACCTTGGAGGTCCTTTAGTCCAACCCACTGGTCAAGTAGGAAACCCTGTATCACTTCAGACAAATGGTTGTCCAATCTCTTCTTGAAAGCCTCCAGTGCTGGAGCATTTACAACTTCTGGAGGCAAGTTGTTCCACTGATTAATTGTTCTCACTATTAGGAAAGTTCTCCTTAGTTCTAGGTTGCTTCTCTCCTTCATTAGTTCCCATCCATCACTTCTTGTCCTGCCTTCGGGTGCTTTGGAGAATAGCTTGACTCCCTCTTCTTTGGGGCAGCCCCTGAGATATTGGAAGGCTGCTATCATGTCATCCCTGGTCCTTCTTTTCATTAAACTCCTGCAACCTTCCTTCATATGTTTTAGCCTCCAGTCCCCCAATCATCTCTGTTGGGTTATATAATTGGGGAATGAAACATCTGCACGAAAACCAAGCTCAGAAAGCATTACAATAAAGATATTAAGTAATTACTGTGGGGAGGATAGCACGTGCACAATGTTAGAAAGGTGATCGGATGCCAGTAGAACACATAATAATCCAAAAAGTCTATGGTTGTGCTGAAATGGACAAACTTACCCTAAGATTAAAAGAAAAAGAAGATTCAAAATGTAATACGATCTGGGAAAACTGGTATAATTGGATAAATAATAGAAACCAGCGAGTAAATAGATAAGGAAGGAAGAATATAAAGAGGTTATTTATAGTAGGAGTACTGACCAGATATATGAAAGAAGTATTAGAATTTTGCTTGATAAGAAAACACCGTCTAACTAATTTGTAATGTATATGTTTTTGGTTTTTGTTTCATTTTTAATGAAATGCTTTGTATTTTGTATTTATCTTTTTAACATTTAATAAAGTTTTTTTCTCAATAAAAAAAGATATTAAGTTAGAAAAAAAACCCAACATATTATGGTTATGGTATGATGTGATCAACTCAATTTGAAACAAGGGGAAATATTTTTTTGCCTTCTCTCTGAATAGATAAGTGATAAGTGATAGTGAACTGGTTGTTGGAAGAAATCATTAGGGCAGAGAACTGGTTGTTAAATTATTTGAATCCCACCACTGGATATTTTCCTCCATGCCAGAGCATTGAATTTTATGAAAATTTAGGAGGGAGGTTTTATGTATATAGGTAATCTTCAACTTACAACCATTCATTCAAAGCTACAACGGCACTGAAAAAAGGGACTTATGACTGTTTTTCACACTTATGACCATTGCAGCATCCCCATGGTCGTGCAATCAAAATTCAGACGCTTGACAACAGATTCATAGTTATGACAATTACAGCGTCCCTGGGTCATGTGATCCCCTTTTGGGACCTTCTGACAAGTGAAGTCAGCGGGGAAGCCAGCTTCACTTGACAAGTGCGTTATTAACTTAACAACTGCAGTGTTTCACTTAACCATGGTGGCAAGAAAGATGGTAAAAATGGAACAAAGCTGTCTTAACAATGGTCTCACTTAATAACTGATATTTTGGGCTCCATTGTGGTCGTCAGCCGAGGATTACCCTGTATTTATCTTAATTTCAGCCAACCCAAAAAGGAACAGGGATCGTGTTTTCCTCCAGATCAGGGGTGTTGAACTTGATTTCATTGAGGGCTGCAATGACCTTGGGGGAGGTGTGGGGGGGCGTGGCCAGCTCGATGTTAATCATTGAGGCTCTGTTTTTGGCCATGACAGCCTCCTGCAACCCTCTGCCAGTGAAAACAGAGAATGGGAGCTCCCTTTTGGTTGGCAGAGGGCTGCAGGAGGCCGTCACAGCTGAAAACAGAGCCCTGGAGGCCTGTAAGTGGCCCTCCTGAGCCCCATTTTCTCTGGCAGTGGGCTGCAGGAGGCTGTTGCAGCCAAAATCAGAGCCCAGGAGGGCAGCAGGTGGCCCTCCTGAGCTCCATTTTTGCTGGCGGAGGACTGCAGGAGGCTGTCATGCTGAAAAACAGAGCCCAGGAGGGCTGCACGTGGCCTTTCTGCGCTCCGTCTTTGCTGGCAGTGGGCTGCAGGAGGCCATCGTAACTGAAAACTGAGTCCTGGAGGGCTGCTCTGTTTTTTCTGGAAGAAGCACCACAGGCTGGTCCTTTGCTGTTTCTACAGGTCGGCCCGTGAGCCAGATCTGAGCAACCCTCTGGCCAGATTCAGCTGACAGGCTTTGAGTTTGACCCTCCTGCTCCAGATCTTACAATTCCATGTGACACAACTCCTTTTTTCCTTTCACTACATCAGGGGAAAAAAAACCCAAACCAACATAACCACTCATCCCAGCCCATAACTAAGGAGGTCATTTTCCACAGAGATGTTTGTTGAAAAGCTTATTAGAAACAGAAATGGAGAATAATAAGGGTGTAGGGGGGAGCCTAATCACTTCTAATTTGTTTGGAGTTCCTTGATGTCAGTTCTCTTCTCTTCCTAACTCCAAATAAAACAATTTCAATAAGCTTTGGGGTTGACATTTGTTTCCTGTCTACTTCGGTTTAGCATCTCCTTCCATTGCTGGTATTAAATCGGTTGTCAGGGAGCTGATGAGATGATATTTTAAAGAGGGCTAGTTTTTAAAGGGACACAGTGGCTCAGTGGCTAACACACTGAGCTTGTCAATCAGAAAGGTCAGTAGTTCGGCGGTTCGCATCCCTAGTGCTGCGTAACAGAGTAAGCTCCCGTTACTTGTCCCAGCTTCTGCTAACCTAGCAGTTCGAAAGCACGTAAAAAATGCAAGTAGAAAAATAGGGACCACTTTGGGGGAAGGTGACAGTGTTCCATGCATCTTCAGCATTTAGTCATGCCAGCATATGACCACGGAGACGTCTTCGGACACCGCTGGCTCTTTGGCTTTGCAATGGATATGTGCACCGCCCCCTAGAGCTGGAAACGACTAGCACGTATGTCCGAGGGGAACCTTTACCATTTCCTTAGCTTTTCAATATCACCTCAAAGCATTGTTTCTCTTTCTAGGAATGAGCGAAGAGATGTGTGTGTGTGTGTGTTTGCAACAATGAAGACCTGGAGTCCAGTTGTTCAGTGAGCATTGAAATTGACAATGGCACTGAAAAGAGTGACATAACTTTTTTTCCACACTTACAACCATTGCTGCATCCCCCTCATCAAAATTCAAATCCTTGGCAATAGAATAGAATAGAATAGAATAGAATAGAATAGAATAGAATAGAATAGAATAGAATAGAATAGAATACTCTCAGTGTACATAAAAGAAAAGATACATTCATCAAGAGTCAAGAATTCCCCAGCCAGCACGAGGAGTTGCCAAGGTTGAGAAACATGGATCTGAAGGTTTGTTTGACATAAGGACCTTATTTTGAGTCTGTCTTTCGAGAACATTTAAGATCCTGCTTTGAACCATGCATGGTACAATCAGCAATCAAATCATACTTGGAAACAGTCAGTATAAATCGTAAGGATACAAGCGACAAAGTTACAGTCCTACAATCACGAGTTGGGAGGGGATGGGTGATAAGGAGTGATGAGAAGATTAACAGTAATAGTAGTGCAGACTTTGTAATAGTTGGACAGTGTTGAGGGAATAATTTGTTTAGCAGAGTGATGGCATTTGGGGAAAAAAACTGTCCTTGTGTCTAGTTGTTCTGGGGTGCAATACTCCATAGTGTCATTTTGAAGGAAGGAGTTGAAGCAGTTTACGTCCACAATGTGAAGGGTCTGTAAATATTTTCACAGCCTTCTTTTTGACTCGTGCAGTATACAGGTCCTCAATTGACTCATATTTGGACTCATATTTATGACAGTTGCAGTGATCTATCATTCAGTATCATTCAGTATTCAGTGATCTATCTATCTGCCATCAGCTACCTGAGTCTGTCACAAAAAATTTGCTTGCCATCAAGTCTGCACTGAATAATAGAACCTTCAGTCCTAAGGGAGGTTCGGCTGTGCTTAAAAGCAGAGCCAAAGATCTAAAGACTAGCTAGAAAGCAAGAAATCCAACCATGTCCTGCTTCCTAGCTAATCTAAATCTCCAGGCACAGCAGAACAGATGATGGTCAGAAAAAGGAAAAATAGCAATTTAGCAGGCAAGTTTGCTGGGTAAGGATTGAGTGGGTGGAGAGGGTTCCCGCGGGCCATGTGGGCAGCACAGCTTTGTGTATCTGCGCAGCCTAGATTAATTGCATTGGGGTGTGTGCTCTGGGGGTGAGATTTCTCTGCGGCCCACCAAAATTTTCTTGCAGCGGCCCACCAGTTGGCAATAGCTGCCTCAGACTGTCTCTATCTTTTCTTAAACCTGAAGTAGTCATTGAGTAACCATTCAAACTTACAACAGCACAGAAAAAAGAGACTTATCATTGTTTTCCCACTCTTATGAACTTTGCAGCATTCCCATGGTCAAGTGATGAAAATTCACAACTGGTTCATATTTTTTTTTAGTCAATTTTTTTATCTATGTATATAAAAGTGAAATACTACTCAGGCATCATCACGAAATCTCCAGAACTGTAAAAACTACAAACTTGAAATTTGGCACGTATGTTCCTCTTAGCTTCGAGGGGCTCACTAAGAAAGGATTTTTTGAAATGATGATCAGAGCATTAGTATTTCCTAAATTATTACTTTTTTTTTTTGAAAACAAATTTTATTAATTTTTTAAAGACATACAAAACATAAACACAGAGAAACACAAAACATAAAAACATAAAAAACCCTCTTTTCTGAAAGTTGCTTAGTCCCAAGTTAAAACTCTTGGTACAGACACAAATTCAAATTCATATTCATTTTGCATACCATTCCATATCTTATTAGCATTTTCAATTTTCTATAGAGCTTCTCCTCTCTTTTAAATTTTCTTAATTTTATTTTATTTATCTCATCTCAATTCAAATCATAATATTTATTATTCTTTGTTCTATTTCCAGCTATCCATTTATCTTTCTTCTTTGAAGAAAATTTCTCCTGTACACTAATTGGAGTATAATGCCTTTATCTCTTTCCCCTATATTTATAATACTTAATATAAAATGCATAGCTTACATTGGGA
Source organism: Emydocephalus ijimae (assembly GCA_004319985.1). Classification (NCBI taxonomy): domain Eukaryota; kingdom Metazoa; phylum Chordata; class Lepidosauria; order Squamata; family Elapidae; genus Emydocephalus; species Emydocephalus ijimae. Next base: position 19,511 of record BHEV01010149.1, on the reverse strand, counting down.
TTCTGTCTGGTACATTCTAAAATTATACAATATTATCAATACCAATACAAATCTATTCATGAATATTAATATTCATTTATATCTTAAACATTTAGCCCATTACTTTTCAATTAAATCACATACTTTTATGGGAGCACCTGTTAGATCTGGGGTGGATCGGTTCGACAGAGATGCGAGACCATCTTAGTGAGTTCAGCTCTTTACTTAGTATTAGGATAGTCTGAAGAATACAAGCTGTGGTAGCCCCTCATATAGGGCTGGCTCGCGGCTCGGCGGCCAATGGCAGTGCTTTGAATCTCCCGCAATCAGCGTGGCCAATCACGGTAGATTCCTAGCGCTCCAATCACAGCCAGGGTCTCGATCAATCAGGTTGCTGTCCGTCCAGGCCAATCAGTTGCGAGGGTTTGGAGTATGCTAATATAGTACACCCCTCCCCTCTTGGTTTCGCCTGTCGGTGCATCGTGATGTATTCGCGCAGGTCGGCGGGGCTTCGCACCTCCTAGTTGGCCTGCGCGGTTCAGTTCTAGTGTGGTTGTCGACTGGTTCGGAGGGCTTCTCTGTCGCTCCGGTTCCTTGGGATGGAACCGCCTGGAAGGGTGAGCTGGGCCTTTCTTGGCAGCTCCCTCCCGGTCTACCCGGGCTGGTTGAACTGCCGTTCCTTTTGTTCCCACCGGATCCTTCCGGGCTGGCTTGGCTGCTCCTTCCAGGTGAAGATTCCAGGGATTCGTGTCCAGTTGGTCCTGCGTTTACTGGTGAGTAGGACTGGTTTATTTGTGGCTTATTTGTTCTGGGTGTGGGGTGTTCTGCTTGTGCTAGGAGGTTCCCTTCGACTCTTTCTTTAATGCTTGCCGTTCCCCCCCCCTTCTAGTTTTTTTGCTTGGGTGTCTGGTTGGTGGTGACGGCAATTCTTGACCTTAGTTGGTCGATGTGCCGTTTCCAGTTTTTCCCGTCGCTTGTCTCTAATCGGTATGATAAGGGGCCGGTTATCTGGGTGATTGTTGCTGGTACCCAGAGTGGCTCTCCTGAAAGGTTTTTAGAGTATACTGTGTCCCCTATGTTAAATTTTCTGTGTTTGCTGAAGGAACCTGGGGGGGCTTCCGGGTTATATGTTGGGTGCATTCTATCTAGCATCGACTGTAGTTTTCTGCCCATCCTTAGTTCTGCCGGGCTTCTATTTGTGGTTGCGCTCGGTGTAATGTGTTGAATGAGGAGCATTTTATTGATTTTGTCCTGTATGTTGGCTGCTTCTATTTTCTGGATGGCTTTCTTCGTGTATTGGACCATGCGTTCTGCCCGCCTGTTCGCCGCTGGACTTGCTGGTGCGGTTAACGCATGGAGTATGCCTTGGCCTGCCAGAAATTGTTTGAATGCTAATGTGGTGAACTGGGGCCTGTTGTCCGACACTATTACATCTGGCAGGCCATGCATGGCAAAGAGTTTACTCAGCTTCCTTATTACTGCCTTCGTTGTGGTAGACTTCATGGTGCTTACCACCAGCCAGTTGGAGTAAGCGTCTACTGTGATAAGGTACATATGCCCCTTGGGTGGCCCGTGAAGTCTATGTGAATCCTCTTGGTGTTTCCCACTCTTGGGTTGGGGCGGCGGGAGGGTTTGGTCTGGATTCCTGGCATTGTTTGCATTTGGCTACCCAGGTTTCTATTTGTTTGTCCATTCCTGCCCACCATGCGTAACTTCTGGCCAGGCTTTTCATTTTGACCATCCCTGGGTGTCCCTCATGCAGCACCCCCAACACCCTTTCCTGTAATGTTTCCGGGATTACCACTCTGTCCCCCCAAAATATACAGCCCTTCTTGGTAAAAAGTTCAGTTTGTCTGTTTCGGAAGGGTCTGAATAGTTCGTCCCTGTCCACTTCTGGCCACCCTTTTCCAACCCAGCTCAAGACTCACGCCAGCCACTTGTCTTTATTTGTTTCTCTGGCAATGTCTGGCGCAGTCACTAGTGGGTTGGATATTGTTTCTATTTGAAGTACCTCTGTCGTGGGTGCCGGGTCGTCTTCCAGGTCGGGCAGGGGTGAGCGGCTCAGGGCATTTGCATGGGCGATGTCCTTTCCGGGTCAGTGGACCAGCTGGTAATTGTATGCTGCTAGGAATTCGGACCACCTTGTCATTCTTGGTGAAAGAATGTTTGGCGTGGCCTTATTTCCTGCCAGGATCCCTAGCAGCAGCTTGTGATTCGTGATGATTGTAAAAGTCCTACCGTAAAGGTATTCGTGAAATTTCTTGATGCCGGCGATGATTGCTCGGGCCTCTTTGTCGAGTTGGCTGTAATTCCTCTCCAGTTTTGAAAGTGTCCTTGATGAGAAAGCGATGGGTGCTTCCCTCCCATCCAGTAGCTGGTGGCTGAGGATGGCGCCGATCCTGAAGGGCGATGTGTCGCATGTCACTGTTACCGGCAGGGTCTCGCTGTACTGGATTAGTACCGCGTCAGATGTTAGCAGGTTCTTTGTATTGGTGAAGGCGCTCTCTTCCCGTGCTCCCCAGGTCCAGGTGGCTGTTTTACCTAACAGCCTATGCAACGGTTCCGCCACGGTTGTCTTTTGAGGTAAGAAGATATTGTAAAAGTTTAACAGTCCCAAGAAAGCCTGTAGCTTCATTTTGTTTTTGGGCCGTGGTGCTTTCCTTATGGCTCTCAGTTTCTTTTCTGTGGGATGGATTCCTTGTTTATCTAGGAGGTACCCTAGAAATTCGACCCTCTCTGCTCGCAGTTGGCATTTCCCTTTCTTGACTTTGAGCCCCGAGTCTCTGAATTTCTTCAGTACCTCCCTCAACCGGACATCTAGTTGTTTTTCATTTTTCGCGGCCACCAAGACGTCGTCAAAATAGGGTACCACACCCTCTATGCCCTGGAGGAGTCTTTCCATTAGGCTTTGGAAGACCCCGGGTGCCACGCTGACTCCAAATTGGAGCCGGTTGCAACGGAAAGCCCCCGGTGCGTTACGATGGTCTGGGCTTCGGCAGTTGTGGCATTGACCGGCAGTTGCTGGTAGGCTTGCGCCAGGTCGAGCTTCGCAAAAATCCGGCCTCCCCCCAGTGAGTGCAGAAGGTGCTGCACTACTGGGACAGGATATGCGCTTTGTTGGAGCACGTGGTTTAGGGTGGCCTTATAGTCCCCACAGATTCTCATCGACCCATCTGGCTTGATGGGGGTGACTATGGGGGTCTCCCACCGGGCGTGATCGGTTGGTTCCAGTACCCCTTGCGCGATGAGCTTATCTAGCTGCTCATCGATCTTAGGCTTGAGTGCAAATGGCACTCGCCTGGGCTTAAGGCAGATTGGTGCGATGCTTGGGTCTATACTGAAGGAGATAGGGGACCCCCGGTACTTGCCTAGGCTGTTGTCGAAGACTTCCCAGAAGTCCCTCACGAGCGCCGCTTCCCAGTCCGTCTCTCCGATGTGGTGGATGCTGGTTACTTCAATGCCCAGGGGTGCAAACCACTGTAGTCCCAATAGGTCGGTTGACGATTGTCAGGGGTAACACTTCGGTGTGACCCTTGAAGGTGATTTTGAAATGGCCTCTGCCAATTACCGCATCCCGGTAGTCTTTGAGAGTCAGTGTTTGGTCTTCTAGTTCATGACGGCAGATGGTGGATGGCAGGCGCTTGATGGTGCACCATGAGACCATGGAGAGGAATGACCTGGAGTCCACCTCCATGTCGCATGGCTGATCTTTTATTCCTACCATCACGTATACTTTCCTGGCGTCGCTTGTGGAGGAATGGCCAATGACGACGGTCTGGTGTGTTTCCTCCCTTTGTCTTGCCTTGTGGAGCTGCCTGTTCTGACCCTCTTGGCTCCAGTAGCTCTCCATCTGACGATCTCGGTGTCTGGTGGGGGTGCCTTCTCGCCATCAGGGGCTGCTCTCTCATCACCGGGGGCTGCCTTCTCATTGTCGCGGGCTGTAGTGCCTTTTATTTCGGCACACCTTGGCGATGTCCCCCCGCTTCTCGCAATGCCGGCAAACGGCATCGAGAAAACAACAGTCCGAACAGGGGTGATCGCCTCCGTAGCCGGCACACTAGAACCTCGCCTTACGACCTCGTGGTTCCCATCACTCCCGCGTTGCTTGAAGGCGGTGAATTTCCTCCTTCTCGTCCTCAGTCTCTGAGAAGGAGTCGATGTCGCCATGGTGCATGGTTGTGTCTCGGTGGTCGGTTTCGGGTCGCCTTTCGGGGGTCGCAGTCGTCTCGCCAGTGACCAGTCATGGCGTGATGCTCAATTGTCGCATCCGAGCTGTTGACTTCACTGAGGGCATCGGCGAGGGAGATGTCGCCTTTTGCCATGATGCAGCTTTGGAGGACGGGGTCTCGGAGCCCCAGGATGATGCGGTCTCGCAGTGCCTCGTCCAGGTCGGCGAAATCGCATAGGCTGCCCACGTCTCGGAGGGCCACCATGAAGTCGCCTAGCCCCTTGCCTTCGCATTGATCCCGCCTGTAGAAGTCATGCCGCCGGATGAGGATGGGCACGATGAGGGCGTAGTGGCTTCGTAGTAAAGGCTCGAGGTTGCCCCATTCCATGGTCTTGACGTCCTCTGGTTTGGCCAGGGCTTTGGCCATCTTGAACACCGTGGGCCTGCAGTGTGTGAGAAACACAGCTCGCTTTTTGTGGCCGTTGGCATCTTTAAGTTTGCTACTCTCGAGGAACATCTGGAACCTATCGATATAGGATTCCCAGTCCTCGGTAGTGGGGTTGAAGGGTGCAGGTGGCGAGTTGATGCCGGCCATGCTGCCTGCTGCTGCGTGCCGCTTCGCCACGTGCTGGGTGGTCTCCTTGTCTCACGATCCCACCCTCGTTGCCAGTGTTAGATCTAGGGTGGATCGGTTCGACAGAGATGCAAGACCATCTTAGTGAGTTCAGCTCTTTATTTAGTATTAGGATAGTCGAAAGAATACAAGCCACGGCAGCCCCTCATATAGGGCTGGCTCATGGCTCGGCGGCCAATGGCAGCACTTTGAATCTCCCGCGATTGGTGCGGCCAATAGTGGTAGATTCCTAGCGCTCCAATCACGGCCAGGGTCTTGACCAATCAGGTTGCTGTCCGTCTGGACCAATCAGTTGCGAGGGTTTGGAGTGTGCTAATATAGTACAGCACCTACTTTCCATAGTTATCCCCGGGGGCCATAGAAGGAGCGTTCACGTCGCGGTCCCTGTCAGGTACATGTTTACCTGCGAATCCTTCTACCACGCTACACCAACCAATCACCAAACATGGGGTTTGAGCCTGTGCCAGAGCCTGTGTTCTACAGTGGCTGGGAAAAGTGTAGCGACACGAGAGAAGAAGAAGATAGTTATCCCCCCCCATCACATATTATCAATCATTATTTCATTAAAATGTTCCCCCTTCTCCTACTTCAAATCTCTCATTTCACAAAAAAATTTCACTAGGATAACATAGTCTAATCATTAATATTAACAATCATTTATATCTTAAGCATTTTACCCATTTCAATTAAATATCATGCCTTTGTGGGAACACTTATGGTTTCCAAAATTATTTCCCCCCCACCTCACATATCTTAAATCATTGTTTCATTGAAGTGCTCCCCTTTTCTTAACAAAAATTTCACTAAATTATACTAAATATTTTATCACATTTTAAATTACATATTATTTCCAATTTTCTAAGGTTATTTCTAAGTACAAATGTAAAAATACAATCTTATGTACCTTTCGAGAATCCCCTTTTCAGTAAAATTTACCCATTATCTCTAAAAAGCTTTTGTTTCTTTGCATCTTGCTCCCCACCATTAAGATTTCTCATCCCTTCCTTTCTCCCTTGCTTATTCTTCTCCTTGTCCTCTCTAACCCCCTGTCTCTCCACCTCCCTTTTATTCTGCTTTTCTCCTTTCTGTTGTTTTCTAACATAATATCCCCTTTTCATCTTGTTCTTCTCTTTTTTGGTTGTTTTTCCAAGTCTTAAAGTCTTCTTTTCCTTTTTCTCTTCCTCCTTTCCTTCCCCGACCAAAGTCACTTGTTCATCAAATATGGCTTCTTATTTGTCCCAGTCATCCATTTTACATAAGTACAAACCGCCATTTCTAAAAATTGAAAAAGAGTGCCAAAAACATCCTTCCCTTCTTGCTTTTCTTTTTCATATTTTTGGTATACAAGTTTCAATCCATCCACAAGTGATGCCATTGTGTAGAGAAAAAGTTTTTCCAAACAACCACCCAAGTGCTTTTAATCAAAAATAATTCTCAAAAGTTCCAAAATCACCAAACAATCCAAACAAGCTGTTTCTTTTAAATACTTTCTCCTTCACTTTCTCTTTCTGGGATTAAAGTTTAATCACAAAGTTCCCTTTAAAATATATCTTTTAGAAGTCTTATTGATGTTTAGTAACTCTTTAGGATTCTAGGCAATCTTCTTCTTATTTTCAAATTTTGCTCCAATTTTTTTTCCCCTCTCCCTTCCCACTCACAGCCAAAAATATATTTTTTTCCATTAAATGTTCAGAAATCCTTATCCCTTCAGCATTCAATTACCTCCAATGCAGATTTTTGGATTTCTCTTATGATTCCATCCGCTGTCACGTTAGGAAGGAGAGTGAAACGAAAAAAAAAAAAACCTTTCCCTTTTAGGATATTCGCCGCTTGTAACTCTCTCTGGAAACAATGTATCCTTAGCAGCCTTCAAGATTCCAGGGCACTCTCTCTTGTTTTGTCCTGGTCAGAAACAACTCTCACAACTCTTCCCACTTTCTTCCTCCAGCACGATCTTATCCGGTTGCAGATTTCTTCGTGGCGGCCATTACTGACCACCGCTCCTCTGCCTTGGGAAAAGGGGGTTTGCCGGGTGGGGAGGGGGTCTGTGCCACCCCCAAACCCCTATCCGGATCCCCCCTGTCTTCAGCTGCCTCTATGGGGCAGCTATATCCCCCAAATCCACACGGATCGGGGCAACCTTGGCAGCGAATGCAGCAGGGATCATGCAGTATCGCAAATCCCTGCCACTGCCAAAACCTTGCAGACCGGAAGCTCTCCTAAATTATTTCTATTAACATACTCTGAAGCTAAGGAGTTCCACTCCCCTTCCCCACCTGAAAAGAAATCTGTTCCCAATGCAAAACACAAGCAAGGCAGAGGAGTTTCAATTTCAGAGCACCAAGTAGCTTTAGTACAGAACAGTTGAGCTAAGCCACGCCCAGGCTCCTTGCTATCTCCTTCTTGCTCACACAGCAAATACTGCTTCAGTTTCCAAACAGCCCTCAACTCCCTCATCTACTGACAGGACGCTAGCCAGATGAATACCGATGATGTTGGTAGGCAGAGGCACAATTTTTTTTCTCCTTATTTTCCTCCCCCAAAACTAAGCCTGATCAGTTTCGTAGCAAAACACGGTTTATATATAAATGTTTTAAAGACAATGTATTGTCCAGGTAGTTCATTTACCAAAAAGAAAGGAAAAGAACAGACATCCTGATAGTAATAATAATAATAGTAGTAGTAGTAATAATACACATAGTAATTATAACAATATGTATAATTATATTAGCTTTTTATGATATTCATTGTACCAGTATATTTATATAGACAACATTCATATTCCACATACATATAAGAATAATCCTTCTTCATCTAACTTCTCCCTCTTATCTCTAATCATTGATAAAACCTATTCCACATTGAATAGTATTCTATATCTCCTTTATCTTTTATTTTCAATGTCAATCTATCCATTTCTGCACAATCCAATATTTTCCAAATTATGTTTTCATCTGGTGGGGTGTTCTCATTTTTCCAATATTGTGCAAACGCAATTCTTGCTGCTATCAATGCATGTAGCAATAAGTATATAGTTCTGGTTTGTATTTATGATGGATGCAGTGTCCTAGGGTCCTGTGAGCAGAGAACAAGGGTCATTTTTTGTATCTCCTATTCTATTCTATTCTGTTCTAGTCTAGTCTATTCTATTTTCTATTGGTGGCTGGACTAGAAGACCTCCATGGTACTTTCCAACTCTATTCTTCTCTTCTCTTCTCTTCTCTTCTCTTCTCTTCTCTTCTCTTCTCTTCTCTTCTCTTCTCTTCACCTCTCCTCTCTTCTTTTCTCTTCCATTCCATTGGATCTCCAGGGGGCTGGACTAGAAGATCCCCAAGGTGCCTTCCAACTCTATCTGGATTCTTCTCTTCTCTTCTCTTCTCTTCTCTTCTCTTCTCTTCTCTTCTCTTCTCTTCTCTTCTCTTCTCTTCTCTTCTCTTCTCTTCTCTGCCATTCCATTCCAATCCATTCCATTTCTAAATTAAGCAGGGCAGGAGACTGGGTTAAAGCCAAAGAAATATTCAACAAGGGTTACAGAAGTACTGTACAGAGTTTTTGCATAAACTGATTGCTCAGTCTAAAGGCAGGTTCATTTTGCCTTGGGCTGCCCCATAATTTGCATGCCATAAAACAATGAATTACATGGACTGATTTATCTGCAGCGCTTGCATTTCTCAAGGGAAGTTGACTTATTTGTAATTTTGCAGGCTGCAATGGTTATTTGTTTTGGGGGTATTTTTTGTGTGTGGGGGGGAGATTGAGAGAAGAAACAGGCGGGTATATCTCAATGCTATCATAATTGATTCTTCTCCCATGGCCAAATCCCTCTAAACATTCATTAGCCCCTAAATAATAGGTTTCGAGATGATTCATTATTCTGTCATTTTGAGAAATCATACAGGCTGGGTTGTTTCATCCACCGTTCGCATGCTGGTGATCCAAGATCAAATCTCATTGATTGTCCTTTTCAGCACCTTTTACAGGTATCCCACTAATCTCCATCATATCCTCCCCGCCCTCAAATTTATGACCTCGTTTTTCTTCATTTGTGGATTCATTATTTGAAATGCAATCTAATAAACGCTTGGGAACTACGATGAAATTTGCAAACGCTATTGAGCCATGGAAGTTCATTGTTACATTTTCAGATGGAGGGAAGGAGTTTGATTCTAATTCGACGTCATTCAATATAAATGTTTCGGCCCAGCGGATTGTAGGGAAATATGAGGAACAATGAGTTATAGTGCAAATGTAAATTATTACGGTGCAATTCTTTTTGGATACGAAGATCCATTCTTATTCATTAGAGGAAGCAAAATGAATCTCAACAGAGAATGATGTTCTTCAAAATAGGAATTGGACAAATAGAGGTTGAGTGACATTTGAATTACACAAGAAGAGGATTTGAAGGTTTTAACAGGCAGCCTACCTAACCATGAAAATCGACATGGTTTATAACACACGCTAAATGGGAAAACTTTTTTTTGTTCAATTTTTTTTTGTTATGATTTGCTGATCGCAGAGCATCAGAAATTAAGATGGGTCTCATTAACTTGAATATGATTAGAGGAGAAGAATGAAGCTGAAGTAAATCCTCTCTGACCAAATTTTAAGGAGAACCATAAAAGAAAGTTGAAGAGAAGTTTTGGGCCAGTACAAAAAGAGGAGGAGGAGGGAAAGCAGCAGAAAGAATAAATTACCAGATAACAGAACAGCAGAGTTGAAAGGAACTTTGGAGATCTTCTAGTCCAACCTCCGCTCAAGCAGAGATTCTATACCATTCCAGACAAATGGCTGTCCAGTCTCTTCTTGAAAACCTTCAGTGTTAAGAGCACTGCTGGTTAATTGTCAGTAAATTTCTCCTTAGTTCTAGGTTGCTTCTCTCCTTGATAAGTTTCCATCCATTGCTTATTGCCCTTTGTTCAAGTGCTTTGGAGAATAGAGAGCAGGAGGAGGGGGGGAGATAGAAAGAGAAGGAGAAAGAGAAAGAAGGAGAGGGAGGAGGAAGAGGAGGAGGAGAGAAGGAGGTGGAGGAGGTCATGACCACTGCAAGGAATGAAAACACTGAAATAAAAATTGATCGTGAAGAGATAGAATGTGTGGAAAAACTCATTTTCCTAAGATTGCAGATGGCTCAAAGAGCTGAATATAGCACAGAAATAAAACATTGCATTGCCCTGGGTCGCACAGCAATGATGAATAAGAGCTGAATATGGAACCAATTGTAGGCTAATTTGCTCTATTTTGTTCCCTGTAGCTACCTATGGTTGAAAAAGTTGGATTTTAAAAAAAGCAAGACAGGAAGATAATAGTATAGTTTGAGTTGTGGTTGCTGGAGAAGGCTCCTGCGTGTTTCTTGGACAGCAAAGTTGATGAACAAGCAAGGACTGGAGCACATAACACCAGACATGACACTGGAAGGCACAATCACAAAACTGTGTCTTGCTTATTTTGGCCATGTTGTGCCGGGGAGTTCATTGGAGAAAGCAATTAAGTTTGGAAGAGTTAGTGGTAAAAGGAAAGGATCGTGTTCCAAAGAACACGCCGGCTGGACACCATCAAAGCTGGACACCAGCCAGTGCATAGAACAACTCAAAGAAGCAGCGCAAGATTGGAAGCAGGGATGGGATTCTACCATTTCGGCCCGGTTCAGGCGAACCGGGAGCTCCAAAGATCAGCTGGGAGCAATCAAGGTATTTCCTCCCCCACCTCACCAATCAGCTGTTTTCCAAAGATCAGCTGTGCCGCGTGATTTAGATTAGTTAGAAAGCAGGAAATCATCGGATTTCTTGCTTTCTAGCTGATCTAAATTGTGTGGCACAGCTGATTCCCCCCCCTCTACTGTACTACTTCACCCAGGAGGCTTCCCTGAGGCCTAGGAGGCAAAAAATGGGATGTGAGGGGGGTGCTGTGTGCTCCCCACACACACACACTCTGTTTTTGCTCCCAGGAGGCTTCCCTGAGGCCCAGTAGGCAAAAATGTTCAGAGTTTTGCAGCGTAAGTTCAGCCTCAGAAAAATAAACACAGATGGCTGATGCTTCATTTAACGTCTTTATAAACATATGAAGTAAATTTTACAATACCAGTTGTAGATTTCTCCAACATGGAGCAAACTCAAACAGAAGTAGACATGTTAAAGTTCAGAGCAGAACAGCCACTTCAGGAGCTCAGAAACAAACAATCAGTTTCACTTTAGTTCAGCAGGCAAGCAAGCAAGTTAGTTTCATTTTCAATAGATAGATAGACTCAGAGCTTAACATAGCTTCTGAGCTGCAGAGCTTAATATAGAGCCAAACCTAAGCTACTTCTAGTTTCAGTTTCCAAACAGTCCTCATTGGCTGACTTAGGTGCTATGCCTATTCATTGGCTGAGCATGCTCTATTCCAGTTCATGAATATACTCTGACAAAAAAAAAAAAACCACGCCCACCGAGTCACATGACCACCTGGCCACACCCACCTAGCCATGCCCACAAAACCGGTAGTTAAAAAGTTTGAATCCCACCCCTGATTGGAAGATGTGACCTGGCCCATAGAATCGCTAAGAATCCGACACAACTAATGCACTAACATCACACAGATTGCCAAGATGTGCAATAAAATAACAACTTTCCTGGCCAACACTGGAGACATTTCCATTCGGCTATCAGCATTCTTTTACCACATGCTTTTAATAACGACAGAATTAGTATCGAAAAACTATTGATTAGCAATCAAGGTTGATGCTGTGGGGCTGAAGAAAAGCAAATTATAGGATTGCCGTTTCGGGTTTTGATTAAAGCTGCCTCCTTCCGCTATATATTCAGTGACAAACTAATCTTATAAGAATCTGAACGCCCAAATGAAACAGAGTGTTCTTTCCATCTAAGTAGATTGCTCTGTCCTTTCGGCTGAGATGAACATTGAGTTTGGATACTATGAGCCAAATATTTATTTATTTTTTTTTGCTTTTGTTTTGCAAACTAACAAATCAAAGGCTGTCTACCATGGGTATGCAAGGTTTTGAAAAAATTAAAGACCAAATAGGATTTCTTGTTGATTTGTTTCCCAGTATGATTTGATTGCCTATTTGTGTCCTATGACTATGATTAAGTGTTGTACCTGATGATTCTTAACTCTTGATGAATGTATCTTTTCTTTTATGTACACTGAGAGCATTTGCACCAAGACAAATTCCTTATATGTCCAATCACACTTGGCCAATAAAGTATTCTATTCTATTGTGTCGAGTGGCTGCAAGGTGTGGTGAGATGGTGCATCCGGAATAAAACACAAAGTATTTTTAAAGGCCAATTAATTTTATTCATGGCCTGGTTTTCCCTCGTTGGTTCTTTTCCTCCAGTTTACATTGTCCTAAAAGTTAACATTCAACTTTCTCACTGAAAATTGATGGTGACTGAGAAGATTGCTGGAAAGGACACCAAAGTTTTGAGGAACTTCACACTGTTCCTAAAATGCATGCTGTCTTTCTCTCTCTCTCTCTCTATATATATATATAGACAGACAGACAGACAGACAGACAGACAGACAGACAGACAGAGAGAAGGAGAAGGAGAAGGAGAGGAAGAAGGGAGGAAGAGAAGAAGAGGAGGAGGAGGGAGAAGAAGAAGAAGAAGAAGAAGAAGAAGAAGAAGAAGAAGAAGAAGAAGAAGAAGAAGAAGAAGAAGAAGAAGAAGAAGAAGAAGAAGAAGAAGAAGAAGAAGAAGAAGAAGAAGAAGAAGAAGAAGATAATAGATGGAAACTAATCAAGGAGAGAACTAGAACTAAGGAGGAATATCCTGACAGGGAGAATTATAAACCAGTGGAACAACTTGCCACCAGAAGTTGTGGGTGCTCCATCAATGGAGGTTTTTAAGAAGAGATTAAGACAACGATTTGTCTTGAATGACATAGGAGATTTTGTGATGCTGTGTGAGTGGTATTTTTCTTTTATGTATACATATATCATGCAGTAGACTTGGAAAATAGCCCATATTAGCCCTTCCAGAGCAAATGGGTAGGGCAGGTAAAGTAAACCCTTTCCAAATTAGCGAGAAAAATAACAAGCAATTTTAATTTTACCTCAGATTTGACATCGGGCCTGAATTTAACATTTGTCGTAGCCCTCCCTATCCCTCCAAATGGGTCTTGAAAGAAAACAGATTTAATTATACTGTAATTTCCACATCAACACCACCACTAAAAGTAGAAAGCAGAATGAAGACAACACATCAGCATGTAAAATGGCAACAGCAATTAGGTAATCCTGTAAACAGAGAAGCTTTGTATGAAGTTAGATCTTGGAGAGGGTTTTTTTTTTCTCTCACTCCTACCAATAGTTTTCTTGAGCTGTTTTTAAATATTCCTGCCACAAATATTGTGAGTGGCTTGTTCTCACTACATACAGTCCCCAACTAAAAAAAAAAAAACATTTGTTTGGTGATGCTAAACAATGGCACTGAAAAAAGTAACCGTTAACTAAAAAGTACTTCTTTGGTCTTTTTAGTTGCCAGCAGAAAGGGAGTGGGGGGGGATGTAGTGCATTCCTGAACTGCTTCAGATAATTGCTAGGCAGCCAAAGCTGTTAATGTGCAAGATTATTACTGGAGAGCATGATTGATGACCCTTGGCTATGGATTTGTCCCATTGGAGAACATACATCCAGAGAGTGGGGAGAAGACCAGAGTCAAGGAGGAAATGAATGATGTGTTTTTGTGTCAGCTGCACCCAGGTAACACCGACATGGTCACTCCTAATCACATTTTTCTACTCTGAGAGATGCGGCTAGAGACATGATTTGAATGGGGGTGGATTTGTCAGAGTCATGACAGTAACGTATGGCCACTTTTCACGCTTACATCCATTTTAACATCCCCATGGTTACATGATCAAAATTCAGATGCTTGACAACTGGCTCGTATTTATGACGGTCAAAGTACCCTGGGGTCACATGATTCCCTTTTGCGACATTCTGACAAGCAGTGTCCAGGGGGAAGCCAGATTCACTTCACAACAGGGTTGCTAGCTTGAAAAACTGCAGTGATTCACTGAACGACAGTGGCAAGAAAGGTTATAAAATGGGGCAAAACTCACTTAAGAACCATCCTGCTTAATAGCAGAAATTTTGGACTCGATTGTGGTCCTATGTCGTTGGCTACCTGTACTGTCATGGAGGCAATTAAATTAATTTGCTGGAAGTAGCCTCTCTTTTTTGCTCGGGGTCATATAGTAGCACAATAGAAAGCAATTGTAAAGGGCCTTGTCAAATGAACACTTCATTCTCTACCTGTGAAGAATAGAATAGAATAGAATAGAATAGAATAGAATAGAATAGAATAGAATAGAATAGAATAGAATAGAATAGAATAGAATAGAATAGAATAGAATAGAATAGAATAGAATAGAATAGAATGCCTCCTTTGTTTGTTTGTATTCTGTTAACAAAATAACACAGTTGGAAGGGACCTTGGAGGTCTTCTAGTCTAGCCCCCTGCTCAGGCAGGAAACCCCATATCATTTCAGAAAAATGGTTGCCCAATCTCTTCTTAAAAACTTCCAAGGGAAGAGGGAGCAATAGGAGGAGAAGGAGAAAGAAAAAGAAAGGGAAAGAAAAGGAGAAGAAAGAAGAAAAAGAAGAAAAAGAAAGAAAGAAAGAAAGAAAGAAAGAAAGAAAGAAAGAAAGAAAGAAAGAAAGAAAGAAAGAAAGAAAGAAAGAAAGAAAGAAAGAAAAGCAGCAGGAAGAGGACAACAGTAATTCTGAACTTGTATAATCTGCATTGTATAATAATTGAGGAGGAGGAGGAGAAGAAGAAGGAAAAAGAGAAGGGGAAGGGGAAAGAGAAGGAGAAGGGAAAGGAGGAGAAAGAGACAACGATGATGATGTGATAACAACAATTTTTCTGTCTTTACCTCATTTTTAAACATAATTTAACGGTGAATCATTACTAAAAAAATTCCCAATCACCTGCTCTCAGACAATATTTTTTTTTTTGCAATTTATTACTTTCCATCCCGATATAAGCCTTTTCTCTACAGTCCTAACTTAAATTTTCTTCTTTTTTCCACATATCTTTTACCGAAACCCAATTCAACAGAATGCACTTTTAAATAATGCAGCATTTCCAAATTCACATTGATTTTTTTAATACAATGTACATTCACGGTGATGAGGTTGTCTACCTGAGAATTGATCCAGAAGTAGGTTTTCCTTCTGGGCTGGCCTCTTGCTTTGGACAAGCATGATATTTCAAGGTAACAAGAAATCCAGGGAGGGTATCCTTTACACTCTTAATAAAGTGCTCAAGATTTACTCTATCGATGCCGCATTGAGGTGCAGAAAAAAAGAAGGAGCATCTGTTTTTTTTCCCATTTAAATGTCTCCATCTCTATTGCACATTAAGGAACCACTTATCCATAGAAGAAAATAAGAATGCCTTAACTAGCACTGCTATCAAATGTTGCCTACATGGCCATTTTGGAACACAACTTAATGCCTCCTCTATGTCAAATGTGAACTTTGGAGAGAAATAGCAGAAGTTTTGAAAAGACTACCATTTTTCTCTGAAAATAAGATCCAACTGGAGAATAAGCCCTAGCGTGATTTTTCAGGATGCTCGTAATATAAGTCCTACCTGAAAATAAGCCCCAGTTAAGATTGTCAGCAAGACAGATGCATTTGGAACTGTATTTTCCCTAAAATAAGACCAAACTGGAAAATAAGCCCTAATGCAACTTTTGGAGAAAAAATTAATATAAGACCCAGTCTTACTTTCGGGGAAACACGGTAGTAGAAATTTTTTGCACAGATAGTAAAAAAGCTGAAGCTCTCCATTTGGCTGTTTCATGAGGAATTTAAAGCAATCAAGAAATCCATTCCCAATTAACAAACTGACAAAGATACAGGTAGTCCTTGACTTACAAGAGTTCATTTAGTGACCGTTTGAAGTTGTTGCTGGAAAAAACAACTTTTTTACACCTACAATGACCGTTGCAGCATCTCCATGGTGACATGATCAAAATTGATATGCTTGGCAACTGACTTATATTTATGATGGTTGCAGTGTCCTGGGATGTCCTTTTCTGACCATCTGACAAGCAAAGTCAAAGGGGACGCCAGATTCACTTAACAACCATGTTGCTAGCTTGACAACTGCAGTGATTCACTTAACAATGGTGGCAAGAATGGGGCAAAACTCACCTCACAACCATCTCGCTTAGCAACATCAATTTTTGGGCTCCATTTGTGGTCATATGTTGAGGACTACCTGTATTTTGAGATTGGCTAATCTGTCTTCTATAGCCAGAAAAAAAAATGTAATATTGAGATTCGTGAACAGAGTAAAAACATTTCACCTGACACACAGCTGAAAATGAAAAAAAAAAAAATCCAGCAAATATAACTGGGGGATTGCTATGTAGGCATTGTAAAATAATAGTGCTTTGGGTATTCAATCCATCAAAAGGGGAAAAAAAATAAAAATGATGAACTGCATTCAGATAAGAAACTGGAAATCTGAAAAGCTGACAGATTTCTAAGCATGTTGATAGCAAGGTAATGGGAAGAAATTATGCCTTTTTCCCCCTCCTTAAAATAAAAGAGAGAGGACTGTAGGAAGGTGAAAGGCTGTTGTACAGAAAATAATAGTTTTTTTCCCCCATTCTGATGAGTGAAGGGACACGCAAGTGTCAAAAAAACTGAAATGGAAAGATGGAGGATCTTTTTTTTTAAAGGTATCTTTTCTTTCTACTAAATGTCTATGCAGATTCTCAGTCATCCCTGTCGTGGTTGTCCCAGATGGTGGGAGAATAGAAGGATTTATATTTCTTGCAGACAGCTGGTCATTTGCATCCCTTTAGGGAGTCATTGAGGCCATTTGGAGGTTTATCTGTGTCCTTGGGGGGGGGTCACCTGATGGGTGCAAATGGATGCAGAGTCTTCTTGGAACTGCTGATTGGAACTGCTGTGTTGTAGACTGGAGATAGATGATGGCATATCACTCTCCTCTCTGTCAAGAGAAGGCTGTTCAGTTTTGACCAAGATGGCCTCTTTGACACCTTCTTTCAAACCAGAGGTCCTCTCTGTCCAAAATGTGGAGTTTGTTATCTTCAAAAGAGTGGCCTTTGTCTTTTAAGTGCAGGTGGACTGTGAATCTAGTCTTGATGGGTTTGTTTTCCTATGTTGTGGCAGTCAGAGCTGAAGAAGCTTCTTGGAGGATGTTATGGACTAAGCCAACGCATCAGTAACAACCCTAATAGCTTTACTTTTACAGCAGGCTCGTAATCCTGCACTTCTCATTGGCCCGCGAATAGCGAGTCGTGATTGGTCATTTCTGGCCAGTCCGATTGACTGTTAGCGGGTCTCTCTGATTGGATGCTTGTTAGAGTGGTAAACTCAAATCATTGGTTGTTTTGACAGCAGCCAGCTCTATAAAAGAGCTGCTGCTGCCCAAGTGTTTTCTCTGTTCTGAAGTCACGAATAAAGAGTTGAAGTCACAGTTCAATGTCTCGTCTCCGTTCCTTGCGCCCATGCTCAGGACTTAACACTGGTGACGAGGATGGGATGCAGAGACGATAGAGCTGACTAAGTACTCATTGAACAAGACAGAGCACGTGGCTGAAGAGCGCACGCAACAAACGGCAGAATGACCAGTGGCGCCATACCACCCGCTCCATTTGACCCGGCAAACGAAGACTGGGACTCGTATATAGACCGTTTCCAGATGTTCCTAGAGACCAAAAATCTGAAGGATGCTACGCCTGGCAAGAAACAAGCGGTGTTCCTGACCCACTGCAGCCTCGCCGTTTTCAAAAAGCATTTGCCAAACTGGTGGAAGTGAAGACCATGGATTGGGATAACCTCGCACCAATCCTCCAGGCCCATTACGCACCCACAGTACCTACACTGATATGAAGACATGAGTTTTACCAGAGGGACCAACAGAAGAACAAGAGCATTGGGGACTTCGTAGCCGACCTCTGGAACCTAGGAGGCCTCTGTGGTTTTGCAAACCTCGAGGAAGCCCTGAGAGACTGCATAGTTCTGGGTTTAGATGACCACACGGCACAGAGTAAACTCATGGCAAAAGGAAACATCAGCCTTGCAGATGTCATCGCCGAAGCTACTGCCACAGAAGCAACCAGGAAGTCAGCCGCTCGAATGCGCCAAGCAAACGCAACGCACCGCACCGCCAACTCGCTAATGATAGTCCGCTCTCCTCTGAGAGGCACACTATTACCGCCCATCACGAAGACCTCGAGATCCTCAGACAGTGCGGAAGAGGTCAACCAGCTCCGCTCGGAACGAGAGCAAAGGAACCAGAGACTCCCGCGCCAATGTGCTGGTTGCAGGGCAAACCACCCGCGATCAGACTGCAAATTCCTCGATGCTCTCTGCCGTTCCTGTGGGAAAAGAGGCCACATCGCAAAGGTCTGCAGAAGCAAGCGAGAGTCCAGTCCAAGCCGAAGGGAGAACAACCTCTGTCGGGAGACAGGCAAACCACCTGGAAATCGGGACCGTCTGAACCACCAATGGAACAACCACTACTACTACAGAAATCAAGCACCTGCCGCTTCAACGAGACAAGAAGAGGTGCACCAAACTATTATTATCAGCCACGCTTCATCGCTAGATGCAAGAAAGATCTGCGTAAAGGTTACTATTGAGAATCGACCATGCATGATGGAAGTCGATTTGGGGTCATCCCTATCGATGGTCTCCTGGAAAACCTTCAAACAGCTGATCCCTGCCATCTGTTGCCAGGATCTCAGCACTCAAAGAATCATCCTAAAAGACTACCAGGGAAACAGAATTCTGGTTGTCGGTTCCAGCCACGCCCAAGTATCCTTCAAGGACTGCACCGCGACGCTTCCCCTGACTGTCGTCGATCGTGACCGGCCCAGTTTGTTAGGGTTACAGTGGTTGGCCCCACTCGGAATTGAACTAGCTGGCATACACCAAACTGGAAGTGATGACTGGGAAGAGGCCCTCATCCAGGAATCCCAGGGCGTTTTCACAGGGAAATTAGGCAAGTACAAGGGGACCCCTATATCGTTTAATCTCAGCCCCGATGTAGCTCCCATTCGTCTCAAGCCTCGTCGGGTGCCTTTTGCCCTCAAGCCGAAGATCGATGAGCAGCTAGATAAATTAATAGCCCAGGGTGTGTTGGAACTGATTGACCATGCCCGTTGGGAAACCCCGATAGTAATNGGTCCAACACCTTCTTCACTCCCTGGGTGGCGGAAAAATATTTGCGAAATTGGACTTAGCTCAGGCGTACCAACAGCTACCCATAGACGCGACGACTGCAGAAGCCCAGACAATAATTACACATAGAGGTGCCTTCAAGTGCAATAGACTCCAATTTGGAGTAAGTGTGGCACCGGGCATTTTCCAAAGTTTGATGGAGAGACTATTACAAGGCATAAAAGGCGTCTTGCCTTATTTTGAGGACGCCTTAATAGCTGCCCCTACTAAAGAGTTATTAGTACAATGACTCAGAAAGGTTCTTCAAAAATTTAAAGACGCTGGCCTGAAAGTAAAAAGGGACAAGTGTCAACTTTGTACGGAGAGAGTGGAGTTCCTGGGATACCTTCTCGACAGACAGGGAATCCACCCCACCGGAAAAAAAAACTAACCGCAATCAAAAAGCCCCAAGACCTAGAAATAAGACAGAGCTCCAAGCCTTCCTGGGACTCATTAACTTTTATAACATCTTCTTGCCCCAGAAGGCGACAGTAGCCAAGCCCCTACATAGA
>BHEV01010146.1:0-27620 GCA_004319985.1 Emydocephalus ijimae | reverse complement strand
ATTCTATTTGTTTATGGATATTGGATTTTTTAACAAATCGTCCACAAAGAGTTAAATTGA
The DNA here is from genome assembly GCA_004319985.1 of Emydocephalus ijimae. Lineage (NCBI taxonomy): Eukaryota > Metazoa > Chordata > Lepidosauria > Squamata > Elapidae > Emydocephalus > Emydocephalus ijimae. Next base: position 27,560 of record BHEV01010146.1, on the reverse strand, counting down.
ATGACTATATTTCTACTGTCAAGACACTTAGCATTGGCGCTCCACAAGGTTGTGTCCTTAGTCCACTTTTGTTCTCCATCTGTTCATCTGATTGCACAAATAAACATCCCAACAATAGGATAATGAAATTTGCAGATGATACTACGCTTGTAGGACTTATTTCTGGGGATGATGAGTCTGCATATCGGGATGAGGTATTACAGCTATCCCATTGGTGCAAAAATAATAATCTTCTATTTAATATTAAGAAGACCAAGGAGGTTATAGTGGACTATAGGAAAAAAGAGCAGACATTCAGCCACTGTATATAGAGGGAGTTCGTGTGGAACAGGTGGTTGAATGTAAGTTTCTCGGGACCATCATTACAAATAACCTGACCTGGAGTGCAAACACCGCTGCTTTAATTAAGAAGGCACAACAACGGTTGTATTTAAGGATTCTTAGGAAACAACAACTGGCTGAGAGTCTATTGACTACTTTCTATCGGAGTTCAATTGAGAGTGTACTATCCTACTGTCTCTGTGTATGGTTCTTGAGCTGCACAGTGGCAGAGAAAAAGGCAATTCAGAGGGTGATTAAGATGGCCCAAAACATCATTGGCTGCTCACTTCCCTCTTTGGAAGAACTGTATAGGAATAGATGTAGGAGGAAGATACTTAATATATTGAATGACTCCTCTCATCCGGGACATCAGCTCTTTGAACTATTACCATCGAGAAGGAGATTTAGGGTATTAAGAACAAGGACAACCAGATTTAAGAACAGTTTTTATCCAAGTGCAATTTTGAGTTTGAATGCAGGGTCATAAGATTTATGTGGAAGTGAATGGCTGAGAGTAATGGGGTTTTACATTTTAAATTGCATAGAGATTATTGTATGGTCGGTTGTGTTTAGTTTTATTTTTTTTTATTTATTTATTTTATTTTAGTGGTGTTTGTCCAGTTTTACTTGTGGAAGAGCACCTCATTTCGTTGCACCCGCTAAAGGTGCACAAGCAGCAGGGATGACCGCAGCCTGGAGAGGATTGTCAGGAAAAGGCCATTCAAAAGTGTTGGAGACTTTTACAGGGAGTGGACTGAGGCTGGAGTCAGTGCATCAAGAGCTACCACACACAGACAGATCCTGGACATGGGCTTCAAATGTCGTATTCCTCTTGTCAAGTCGCTCCTGAACAACAAACAATGTCAGAAGCGTCTTACTTGGGATAAAGAAAAACAGAACTGGTCTGTGCTCAGTGGTCCAAAGTCCTCTTTTCTGATGAGAGCACCTTTTTCATCTCATTTGGAAACTAAGGAACCAGAGTCTGGAGGAAGAATGGAGAGGCACATACTGCAAGATGCTTGAAGTCCAGTGTGAAGTTTCCACAGTCTGTGTTGATTTGGGGAGCCATGTCATCTGCTGGTGTTGGTCCACTGTGCTTCATTAAGTCCAGGGTCAATGCAGCCGTCTACCAGGAGATTTTGGAGCACTTCATGCTTCCTTCTGCAGATGAGCTTTATGGGGATGCTGACTTCATTTTCCAGCAGGACTTGGCACCTGCCCACACTGCCAAAAGCACCAAAACCTGGTTCAATGACCATGGGATTACTGTGCTTGATTGGCCAGCAAACTCGCCTGACCTGAACCCCAAAGAGAATCTTTGGGGCATTGGCAAAAGAAATATGAGAGACATAAGACCAAACAATGCAGAAGAGCTGAAGGCCACCATTGAACCATCCTGGTCTTCCATAACACCTCAGCAGTGCCACAGGCCGATAGCTTCCATGCCATGCCACATTGAGGCAGTAATTGCTGCAAATGGGGTCCAAACCAAGTACTGAGTACATATGAATGCTTATACATTTCAGAGGTCCGATATTGTTCGATGTACAATCCTTGTTTTATTGATTGCATTTAATATTCTAATTTTCTGAGATTGTGGATTTGGGGTTTTCATGAGCTGTAAGCCATAATCATCACAATTACCATCGCAGCTTGAACTATCTTGCTTTGCATGTAATGAGTCTGTCTCATATATTAGTTTCACCTTTTAAGTTGCGTTACTGAAATAAATGAACTTTTGCACGATATTCTAATTTTTTGAGTTTCACCTGTACTGTATTACAGTTTTGTCATTTTGGCTATTTCTATTATTATTCTGTTTATGAGCAAATATTCAAAGTGAATCTCAAATCTCAATTTGAATCAAACTCTTCAATATTGTACCTACAGGTTTACAAAATACAGTAGTTTGTAAGTGCGTTGGTGAGATCATTTAGGAGATAAGTTAAAATTGTGTCTGAGTTAATATATTAATGCTGAAATTTAGAGCTAAAGGGGAGTTTTCTCATGCAAATGCAGCTCTGGCTGTGGTTTTTGTTTGTTCTAATATAGAGGTTGGATATCTGAGAAAAAACTCAGATATCAGATATATAAAAAAAACTCAGATATAAAAACTCAGATATAATAATGTTATAACAACATAGCTCATCAGTTTTATGGTATCTGAGATTTTATGTTTTAATCTGATAATTCGAGTACATAAATATATTTATACTGCAATCCCTGGGACTATTAAAAAGCAGTATAAAAACAGACATAAAAAGTTAGTCAGAAAACTGGGTTTTCCTGAATTTTCAATCACTTTAGAAACTGAAATGAGGACTTCTGGGTGGAAGAAAATGGCAGATTGATGCATCTCCAAAAAGTGGGAACAGTGTTGAAATGGCATCAAGCTCTGCCCAAGGAGAAGCCAAGGAGATTGCCCACATGTGCTCTGGAAGACAACTGGCAAGGAAACCAGGTTGCAGGCACTGTCTACAGCAGTGGGAGCCTAGGAAGAAATACCACAACATTTTGCTGAGAATGGTTAAAAATGATTTGGATGATTTTTGCTTTCGTTAATTAAAAAGAGTTGAGTATGGAGAGAGAAGAAATATGTATGAAATTTTAAAGGAATGGGTGAAGAACCAAGTCTTCAAAACCTTCCTAAATACCACCAGGATGGAAGTCATCCAGATCTTAGGGAAAACTCATTCTAGAGTTTAGCCTTGTGACTGAGAAGATGCACTTCTGGGTTCCCAATAGACAGCAATGTTTAATCAAGGAACTCAGAGGTCATCTCTGCTGGATTGAATTAGCAATTAAATATATTATGGGAGACAGGTGTTCCCTCAAGTAACTAGACCCTATGCCAGGTAATGACCAGCACCTAGAAGCAACCTGACAACAAACATAGCTCAGAGAAGAGATGTTTCATAGTTATATGAGACATTCCTATCACTGCACGTGCCATTGCATTCTGGACCAGTTGAAGCTTCTGGGCGTTGTTCAAGGCAGTCTTGTGTAGAATTTGTTGCAATACTTGAGGCACAACAAACATCACCAGTATGTGACTGAATGGCCTTCAAATACAGAAAAAGGTGCAACTAGTGAACCAGAAGAAGCTATGCAAAGGAGCAGTGACCAGATGGTTGTGATTTCAATAGTTAGAGCTATATTCATTGATATCTTGCACAGTGGAATGCACTAAAATAACAAAATCATTAGATTACAATCTTACTTTTCTATTATTTTTCTTGAAGGAGAAAATGATGTCACTATAATTTGCTGCATAGATTTTGGGTACTCTAGAGACAAAAACAAAATCTGGGAGGCTACTGGTGAGGGTGATTGCCTATTACTATTCTAAGAGTTTTCAAACATGGTATATTAAAAATGTTGAGGTTGAAACTGGAGCATGTCCTTTTATATTGCCCTATGTATAACGCAGGCAGATCTAAGTTACTGTCTCTCCTTGGAACAGACCCTTCTAGACCCAAGGTTTGTAATTTGTTCTTATATTGTCTAGGAGATGGCTCCTCATAGATCACTTCTTTGGTTTCCAAATTTATTTTAAGAGCTGTAACCATCAGAGGAGAACGCTGTAATTCCCCTTAGTCAAGTTTTGGTTCTTGGTTCATGATTAATTTTCCCATGTTCTTCTTTTGTTGTACTTGTGTTTTGGTCTGTGACCGCAAATAAATTATTATTATTATTATTATTATTATTATTATTATTATTATTATTATTATTATTATTATTATTATTATTATTATTAATTGTTGTTGTTGTTGTTGTTGTTGTTGTTGTTGTTTTAAAAATATGTAGACATCAACTCTCAGAATTCCCCAGACAGCATGGAGAATTTTACACACAGTTGCCAAATTTGAAAGCCATTGCTCTAGATGACTGCATTAACTCAAGGAGTATAATTGAAATGCATTTCCTTGGAACCGGAAAACCATGGAACTTCAGATACTGTGCTTTTGGCATGTCCATTTCCTAAAATTGTAGGTGGAAGGAGTTCCTAAAGTTTATATTACACTTCGAGAAACTTTCCTCAGCCTAGTTTATTATTTCTACAATTTATGTTTAATAGACCTGCTTTTATGCAAACCAAGACAATTTATTCTTATTTCTTAATATTGAAGTATTGCAGTCATGGCTGTTTTATAGTATAGTGCTGTTTTATACTTTTGCCTTACAATGGGAAAAAATATATCCTTTTGCAATATCCTGTTACTTGTAATTAATCTAATCTAACCTGTCAAGGCAGGAACAAGGGTACTAATTTATATTTCCCCCTCATAATTATCTTTAATCCTTTGTGGAATAGAGCTTGCTTTTAATAACTTGTCCATACTGTCAAAAATATGCTGAAGTTAACAAACACTAGGAAAAATAACTGGCATTCCTCATCCATTAAATTTCTCCTCACAATTTATCTGTTAATATTATAGCAGACATGGTTACTTGTGCCAAAAGGAAATAATAGGAAAATTTGGGCTATCTGCAAAGAACAGCATGGATGCTGAAATTAAGCCCGTCTTCTGCCTGGATTGATATATGTTAGGAAAGCTATATACCTATATATTTAAGAGGGAAAACATATATTTGTGTAATAATGTAGATGCAAATTTGTAGTCTTAATCTTTATATTAACAAAGATAATACTCTTATTATATTGGAGTTCTGTATCCAGTTCTGGGCCTCGTAATTTAAGAAAGTCATGGAGAAATTGAAGAGACCAAGCCTTCTGCAGAAGAATGGGGAAGACTGAAGGAGAAATGATAGTGATCCCCAAATATCTGAAAACAATAGAGTTGTCACTTCTCACTTTCCCCTTACAATAAACATTTAATGTCCCATTTAAAAAAAGACCGAATCCACTAGAAATTGCATCTTCCTTTTTTTCCTCCTTTTGCCTTCCTTTTTTTCTTTTATCAACTGACACCTTATGCTCGATCGAAGGTATAAAACTTTGTGTTTAAACACTTACTGGCTCTATAGGCAACTGCTGATTTTTGCTACAAGGAAAATTCCACAGGTAAGCCAAAAAAAAAACCAACCCAGACTTTTCAAGGGAGAAGAATTGCAGTCAGAAGGTGATTTTCTTTTATTTTGGCTTGTGATTTATTTATAAAGAACTTTCCATAAATCTTTCCACCCAGAGTGTCTCAGTTGAGATGTGTGGGCATAGACATGGAATACATATAAATAAATAAATAAAAATAATTCCCCACATGGCTGGTAATAAATGACTGCATCAAAAGACAGTGGGTGTGATTCAGTTTTGTGCATCTATTAATGGCTGTGAATAAAAATCTTCCTTTTTCATCGGTCCTCTCTTTACAGAAAGATTATGGATACCAGGACTGGAAAAATGTTTTCAAAAAAGATTGAACCCATCTCAGAACAGAGGAAAATCCCCCCAAAAGTTGCCAACTTAGTGGATGGTACACGCTATATAGTATATAATGTTGGGTCAATGAAAGACCAACCATCTCATGCAATTAAGTCTCATTTGTATGCAAGAAACAGTCAAAAAACTAATTTACCACAACGGAGCTGAGTGTCTCTAAATATCAGCCTTTGGGGTACTATGTCCTTCTATTCAGGTCCTACTGTGGGTCTTCCTTCCTTGTCTGATTGTAATTGTGGGAAGGAAAATTTTGAACTAGGTTCACCTTTTTTTGATTCAGGCTACAAATTCATAGGCATCATAGAGATCAATAAACAATAGGGGAGCCATCCTCCTTTTGCACAAATACAGGCAGCAGATTGTCCAGAAATTCTTCGTGCTATAGACCCAACATATTTGCACAGAGAAGAGAAATCTTACAACATTTTTTCTCTTATATGTTCTTGCAGTTTGTTGTCAGAGAAAATGTTTTTAAAACTTCTTTGAAAGCAGAAGGGAATCTTCTGAAATTCTCCAGAGTGGGATGCTTGTCAGCCAAGAGTTGGTGCCTTGCCTTTTATTGCACCACCATCTCTTCAATGGTCTGCAGCTTCCTTGGATTCCCACATTCCCACTGAATCTCAAAGCAAAACACCAGCAAGGAAATTCTCCCCTGAGTTTCTCCATTCTGTGAAGTCATTTCCCAATATAATCAAGTAAAATCACCTGAAGGGTATTAGAATGGAAGATTAGTATAGTACTGTACTAAGTATGCATTGTAGAAAGATGAAAATAGAAGAGTTACAGAGTCATGGTTAAATGGTATGAGCCACCCAGCCACTAAGAGCCAGTTGATGCTAAGATGGGTGGCATATAAATTTAATAAATAAAATGCTGACCCAAATTAGAAATAAATTAATCATTCTGTCAGGGTTCCAAGTGATGCATCCATAGCAAAGAAAACTCTGAGGTAGGTACTGTAGATTCCTCAAATAATAGGTTTATTGCAGTGGTGGGATTCAAAAACTTTTACTACTGGTTCTGTGGCCATGGCTTGGTGGGTGTGACCATGTGATTGGATGGCTTTTTTTGCAGCCCCCACCCATTTTGGGGAGCTTTCTAGCCACAGAGGAGCCTCGTGGGGGGTGTTTTTGCTCCCCTAAGGCTCCTTTGGGGCTCTGGAAGAAAAGGAACCGAGCATGGGAGGAGTACGCAGCACCCCTCCAAGCTCCGTTTTGGGAGCTTCCTAGCCTCAGAAGATTTAACAGATAATCAGAATTGGAAGGGACCTTGTAAATCATCTAGTCCAACCCCCCACCAAAGCGGGAGATCCTACACCATTTCTGACAAATGGCAGTCCAATCTCTTCTTGAAAGTCTCAAGTGATGGCGCTCCCACAACTTCCAAAGGCAAGCTGTTCCATTGGTTGATTGTTCTCACTGACAGAAAGTTTCTCCTTATTTCCAGGTTCAATCTCTCCTTGTTCAGTTTCCATCCATTATTCCTTATCTGGCCTACAGGTGCTTTGATCAAGGGAAGACAACACCCCCCACCCCCATATTTAGAGCTGGTTCAACTTTAAGACATTGTTTTGTTTTCCTTCCTTCCTTCCTTCCTTCCTTCCTTCCTTCCTTCCTTCCTTCCTTCCTTCCTTCTTTCCTTCCTTCCTTCCTTCCTTCCTTCCTTCCTTCCTTCCTTCCTTCTTTCCTTCCTTCCTTCCTTCTTTCTTTCCAGGCCTAGGACAATTCGCCATGATGAGTTGGCTGTGGAGAGTTGTCCCATTCCCACCCTCCCTCCCTCCCTTCCTCCCTCTCTTCCGTCTTTCTTTCGTCTTTTTACATTCAATTCCAGTTATCCTTTGTCTTTTTGCCAATACAGCTCCATCTTAACTCACACAGACTGATCAGCCATTAATATAAATACTGCCATATCAAAGTGAAATGATTGAAATATGCCAGATTGAACCTTATATGTATAACTTAATGTTAATGGAGGAAGCTAGCAATAGGGTAGGGAAAAAGTAATAGAAATCTTGATGATTACAAATAAGCTGCCAAAAAAGAACTCTTTATACCTTGATCACACTGAAAAGATTTTTGCTTACTTGCCTCATTCATAAAGGTAATAGTTTGCCCAGCTATATATGGTAGCAAATGGAAAAAGTAGGAATAGAAAGAAAAGGGGAAAATGAACCCTTTCTATACTTGATAGTGCTCTTACTAAAAAAAAAAAAGTCAGTTTGCCTTGTTGAATGAGTTCTTTTTCAGAGCATTGTGACATGAGAATGGCCCCTGAAAAAAATTGCTGTGCCTTATTTGTGGCATTATTCAAGAGAAATGGGCAGATAACTAAACTTCAGTTTGGAATACTTAAGTTTTTAAAAGTTAGGGATTTTAACAACAACAACAAGAAAATTAATTCAACACTATTTTTCATTATGCTTAAATACGCTTGTCAGCCATGGAAGATGCTGTCACATCTTCCAGAGTTGACAAGTGTATTGGGAGGGAGGGGGGCGAAGCACCAGAGGACAGGACAAGAAACAAGGGTTGGAAATCAGTCAAAGACAGAAGCAACCTGGAATTAAGAAGAAACTTCCTAACAGTGAGGACAATTAACCTGTGGAATCAGTTTGCCTTCAGAAATTGTGGATGCTCCATCGCTGGAGGTTTTTAAGAAGAGACTAGACCAGTGGTTCCCAAAGTGGGTGGTACCAACCCCTGGGGGGTGATGGGATGCCTTAGGGGGATGCTAAGAGGTGGCGGGGGGGCATTCGAGGTGCCAGTCCCATAGGCTCACTGACTGCCGGCCACGTAACCCATTGACTGTTTCATCGCTCTGTAGCCAGTGCCTCAAATGTGGAACTCATGCGCAACGAGCCTTGCCAAGCCTCGGGGAGAGAGGTGGGAGGTGGCGGAAAGGGGGCACCTTAGCTTGCAGGCTGCCCTCTCCAGTGGAAGCGGTGGAGGCACACCAGAAGGCTCGAAAGCAAAACCCTCCCAAGGCACGCAGTGGAAGGGTTGGGTGGTCCAGCATTAGGGCCCCCTTCATCAGAGGAGAACAAGGGAGTATGCAGCGCCCGCCTGGCCTCTGCCCCTCCAGCCAGCTGGGCTTGCACTCAGAATGCGGGTGGCTGCAACTGCGGCTCTCCAAAGCACGTGGTTTGGTAAGGTTTGGCTCTACGTTGCTGGCCCAGACCTAGAAGCCTCCCTCTGCAGCCTGGTTCTTCTGACCAAGCCCTGCGTTTGCTTGGTTACTTTCCAAGCAATCATTCCCCCCACCTCCATCGGTCTGGGCTACTTCCGTACGCCTTCCTCCTCCCGGGTGGAGTATTGCAAAATTGGATGCCAAAGAAAGAACTGGGGCAGGGGGCTGGAGAAGGGGCAGAGGGGCATCTGCATTAAGGAGCAGGAAGATCTTAGCCATGGTTTATGACTAAGCCGGAATCAAACAGCATGCTAAACCAGAATGGCTGGGTTGATATATTCAGGCCATGTTTCTCAACCTTGGCAACTTGTGTGGACTTCAATTCCAACTCTGGCTTTGCTCTACTTTCCCAAAGTGCCGCAGCTGTCGCATTCTGTCTGTCTGTCTGTCTATCTATCTATCTATCTATCTATCTATCTATCTATCTATCTATCTATCTATCTATCCATACACACATACATACATTCAAAAAGTCTGTCTGTTTGCCTGCCTGCCTTCTTGCCTACCTACCTGCCTGCCTGTCTTTCTGTCTACCTACCTACCTACCAATATAGAACTATCTACCTATTTACATACCTACTTATCTACCAATTTATCTACCTACCTATACATTCATCCAAAAAGTCTGCCTGCCTGCTGCCTGCCTGCCTACCTACCTACCTACCTATCTGTCTGTCTGTCTGTCTGTCTGTCTGTCTGTCTGTCTGTCTGTCTCTCTCTCTCTCTATCCATCCATCCATCCATCCATCCATCCATCCATCCATCATGTTTGAAACGCCAGCCCCGCAGGCACCTCAGGAAAGTAGAGCAAAGCCAGTCTGGGAGGGAGGGAGGGAGAGAGAGAGAGAGAGACAAAGAGAGAGAGAGAGAGAGAGAGAGAGAGAGAGAGAGAGAGAGACCTGATGCATCAGATTGAAATGGGGCCTAGTTTAGACTGAGGCCCTTTTCCACGTTGAAACATCTTTGGCTTCTATTAGAGGTTTTGTGGACAAAACATGGCCAAGACTATCAGGAAGCTCTCACATTTTGTTGAGGCTTTAAACAGGATCCATTGGACCAGACCTCCTCCCCAAAAAATTACTTTTCCCCAATGTATTACAGTGCCAGTTCTGAAGAAGGCAAAACCACAATGTATTGGTAAATTACAAGGAGAACACACAAACACTCTCTCCCTTCTAACCCTATTGGAGCAGGTGATTGGACTAGAATAGATATCTCATTATCTTTCTCCTCCCTCCCTCCTTCTTTATTTCTTTTTCTTTCTGTCCCTTCCTTCCATCGCCCCCTCTTTCTTTGTCCCCTTTTCTTTCTTTCCCTTTTCTCTTTCTCTCTCTCTCTCTCTTTTCTCTCTCTCTCTTTCCCTCTCTCAGGCTCACATCCTTAACTTGACTTGCTTGGGCAGGTCCCTTCAGTGCAATGGGCTCAATGGGGTGGACCTGCGGGGCTGGCACCTAGAACGCGACAGTGGCGGCATGTTTGAAAAGTAGAGCAAAGCTAGAGGTCAATAATTTTTGCTGCAAAGAATCACAAAACTTCTGGGTTGTGCACAAGAAGGGACACACATGTCAATGCAATTCAGCAACATAAAATAAAGAGATACAAATAAAACAAATCAACAAGAATCGGCAAAGTGTCTCTGATTAGATTTTATTCACTACTAGAATCTAATCAGAGATGCTTTGCCGATTCTAGTCCAATGACCTGCTCCAGCAGGGTTAGAAGGGTTAGAAGGGAGTGTGTGTGTATGTGTGTGCATGGCTGTCAAAATTCCAAAAACAGGCCAAGTATCTCTGGGGAGGCCAGTCATAAATTAGAACACTTGCTAAACAACCGGCCATTAAGTGAGGACCACTTGTTTTCCAGTCACCTGGCCACACCCACCCAGTCACATGACCACCAAACCACACCTACCCGGTCATGTGACCAGCAAGCCATGCCCAGCCAGCAAGCCATGCCAGCCAGTCACATGACCAGCAAGCCACACCTACCCACACCCTCAAATTAGGCCACGCCCAAAGAAATTTGAATCCCACTCCTAGGTGGGGGGCACCGAGGATGAGTTTGTAGCACCAAGGGGGCCGTGGACTGAAAAAGTTTGGGAACCACTGGATTAGACAGTCACTTATCTGAAATGGTTCCCCTGCTTCAACAGAGGGCTGGACTAGAAGCCATTCAAGGTCCTATTCTATTCTATTCTATTCTATTCTATTCTATTCTATTCTATTCTATTCTATTCTATTCTATTCTATTCTATTCTTTTCTATTCTATTCTATTCTATTCTATTCTACATGATGTGATGACTTTTGTTTGTTAGAGGTCTTCAAACAGAGGCCTAAAGGTCAAAGATGTTCCAGTTAGGAGGAGGTTGACCGGTCCTAGAAGACCTTAAAGAACCCTTCCAATTCTATGATTCCATTCCAAACCTGAGGACATCCTTGTGACCAACTTTTTTTTAATTTTCAAATTTAATATTACCAGCCATTTTTTCTTTGGGATTTCTCTTTTTCTCTCTTAATTTCATCTTCAGTAGGTTTTAACTGATTTAGGAACCACTAGAAGAATACAAAGCCCTGACAAACACCATTTCCACTCCATTCTCTGTATTCTTTGGGTAATTCTATCAGATAAATTAGCATGTCCGAATTTTTTCAAAGCAAGCTTTCTTTCACAATCTTGAAAGAAAACTGAATGTCCACAAATACCTGTGCCAAGAATGAATGTGTGCAAGTAAATTGCCATTTAATGATAAAAATAAATGTTACTGAATGGTGCTTTAGACCAGGGGTCTTCAAACTTGAGAGCTTTAAGACTTGTGGACTTCAACTCCCAGAATTTCTCCTCCAGTCATGATAGCTCATGAATCCTGGGAGTTGAAATCCACAAGTCCTAAACTTGCCAAGTTTGAAGACCCTTGCTTTAGACAGTCTTTTTTGTAAATAAAGTTAGTGATGGTTAGCTTAATGAGATTGTGTTTAACAAAAAGAAGTGGTTTCAGAAAAACCACTGAGAAAAACATGAGCTTCCAGTCTCACCCATATTTGTTAATGAGATTTTCAGCTCATTCCATTCCATCTGTTAGAAGCAGTCTACCTTAATCAACATAGAATTCTTTTCACTTTTGAAGAATAGCTTCTCTTTTGTGGTTCTGTCTGACCTTTAAAATCTGTTATGTTGCCTGCACTGCTTGCCAAAGTTCCAGTCAGAGAAGGGCCTTTGTATTTACCAGTTTGAGAAGAAGAGAACTAAACATGCCCATGTACTTTCAGTGCTGAGACAAAGCGGTTTTTGTAATACAATGACATACCTACAAAACTTTGTCCAACACAAAGCAGTAAAAATAGAGGGGAGATCAGGTAATCATTGACTTACGTGCATTTGTTTAGTGACTGTTTGAAGTTACAACGGCACTGAAAAATACTACTTATGACCAGTCCTCACGCTTATAACTATCCCAGCATCCCTATGGTCATGTGATCAAAATTTGGATGCTTGACAACAGGCATGTATTTACCTCAGTTCAAGGATACCGGGGTCATGTCATCACCATCCGCAATCTTCCCAGTGGGCTTCTGCTTAGCAAAGCCAATGAGAGAATCTTTATTTTGTCTTGTATTTCTTTAGAGCTTTCCAGAATAACCATGTGATCCAACTTTACCCCAAATTAAGGAATATCATCTTGTTTGTGTTCTAGAGTCATCTTGAGAGTGGTTTCTTCTGTGGAAGTAATCCCAGAAACACAATGTATCATCACTGGCTTCTATTCTAAACACAAAGTCAAATCAAACGAGACATTGGGGGAATCAAAAATAGCATTGAACATTAGCACTTACACTTATATACCACTTCATAGTGCTCTACAGCCCTCTCTAAGCAATTTATAGAGTTTACAGAGCCAGCATATTGGGTCCTCATTTTACTGACCTCAAAAGGATAGAAGGATGAGTCAACTTTGACTCAGAATCGAACCCTTGACAGTGAACAGTGAATTAGCCTGAAATACTGCATTCTAACCACTGGGTTACCACAGCTCTTCAAATGGCATTGATGTGTTTTCAAACAGTGGAAAGCACTTGAGGTGAGAAATAAAAGAGTCAAGGAGAAGCAGAGTTAATCTTTTTTCCTTGCATTATTATATTAGTCCCAACAACACATCTCCATTACAGCTGTGGTTTGCTACATAAGGAGGGGGGAACCCTTCAGTTTTTAAAGCAGGAACATTTGGCTGCAACCAAGCAAGCTGATTATACTTCTTTGATATCTGAGTTTGTCACTTACAGTTTCAATATGAAGTTCAGCCAAGGCACACATGTTGGGGTAAATGTGTAAGACAGCTGCCCACAGCAGCTCAGAAAATGAACAGTTCTAATTGCATGCAAACACTTTTTGTTTCCCCAGACATATTTCTACAATAGCTCTCCTGCCTTTGGCTGCTGATCTTCAAGAATCTCAAAGAGAGATAAACGAGGCAAGATTTGTTTCAACATAGTACAATGGAAAAACACCATACATAATACCAGCACGGTATTTAGGGTCTCCTTTGTTGTATCTACTTGGAAGATTCAGACTCTGCTTCCCACTGCTCCAGTTCCAAGATATGCTGTCAAGCAATAACATAAAGGAGGGAGGAGGGAGTCAAAGAACGGCTGTAAATCCTGAGATCCCTAGTCAAAACAATTCCATCTAAGATGAGCTTGAAGTAAAATATGTTAGAACTGAAAATATGTATAATGCAGAGAAAAGACATGTTGATTTGGCACTTCTGAAAAAAAATTCAAGAGGATAACAACAACAAAAATCTTAGAGGATTTTTTTTTCCAGCCTTTCTTAAACATTAGGTATATTGTTTGAAAATCTCATTATTATGAAATTTTGAACTATGCATCGATTGCCCAAGAGCTATTATGCTACTAGCTCCTAGGAATAGAAGAAATTATAATGGACAATTGATTGGAGATTCATGTTAATAGTTGCATACTTGTATAAGTAAACCTATATATAAATCAATACATGGTCTATTCAAATGTATTTCTCTTCACATTGGGAGCCACCTTCTACGACATGGAGAGATTGTCTCTCACTGCTAATTTATTATGTTTGTGAAATGTATAATTTGAGTTATTTTGCTCACCAGGATCTAGTAGAGGTCTCCAAGGAGACTCAATCAAGGATGTTTTCCAGCTAAGGTTATCTTGAAAGAAATCTTGAAGCTGGAGATACCAGGCACTGAACTAACAATGTTTGCCTCATAAAATATGTGTTCTACCACTAAGCAAACAAATTGTCATCAAAAAATTCATGAAATGCTCATCAGAAGCATGATAAATGCTCCCATGGATTCAAAGGTCTCTTGCATACACAGAAACAGTGTGTCATTATTTCTGTTGAATTCTATTTTTTTCCTGACTAAAGAGGGGAGATCCAGAGCAAGGGGAAGAAATACTACTAATAGATTAACACTTGGAAACTTCCATTCCATATGAAGAATATAATTTCAAAAGTCCATATTAAAAAAAAAAAAGAAATCTGTCCCACATTGCAATAAAAATGCTATTTCTGTCAAGATATTAGTGAATGTATAATCGGTTACAACAAGAAGAGTCAATTAAAGTAGGATATGGTTGAAAAGTTGGCATTTAAAGAGGTCTCTTTGCAGAAGTGTAGTAAAACCCATTCTGAACCAGTTTGGTTTTATTTAGAAACAGGAAACCTACAGTATGCCACCCAGTCACAGGCTGTCCTCTTCTGCAAAAAGTAAATTTGCTCCTTTCCCATGGTCAGTTTAGAAGAGAGGAGTTGGTCAAGTATCAAAAAACAAAAGCAGATACCCTTTCTAGACTTGGGGACATAGTGTTATTTTAATCTGCTGGACAATATGCCAGCAAACATGGAAGTTATAGGAAACATTTCGGTGAATATTCTTCCAACTATCATGTTTGGAGAGAATATTTATCTTCCACAGAGATGCCCTCAGGCAAGCTACAAAGAGAAGATTTCAGTGTAGATTAAGGAGTTTATTAGAAGAAAAAAATAAAGACAGCAAAATAACCCAATAAGCACATATGTACTCCAGAATTCCCTCATCTAATCAATTTATTTAAAAGAAACAGGTTTCTTTAAAAAAAAATATTTTCCTCTTCATTTGAGCGATAGTTTTGACCCGTATTTATTTTGCACATTTCGGACCTTACTGCATGGTGTTATATTTTGCAATGGTGAGACGAGGAAAGAAATGTAATACTCGAAGTCTGCAAGTCTTTATCAAGAGACTTCATTCCCTTCCCATTAATCAATTATGAAAGCAGCATGTGTGTGTGTGTTCATTCCAGACAGCTGTAATAATATACTCAGGTCAAACTTTCAACCTTCTTCAGAGATAAATGGTATCTGGTTCCTCACTTTTACTCACATGCAAACAGTACACATGCTAATGCTCGGCTTATCAGGAAAGATACAGCAGGAACCTGAATTGTAATTGAATTTGGTAACCAGTGGCTACCTTTGCCAAGTTGTATTGTGAGATAAACAATCTAAGTAAAGACTGCTTTCTATAACCATCAAGAATAAGCTATATTAAGTACACTTTCTTCTGAGGACACCTATAAAGAATTGTACTGTAGGCAAGTAAATATATCTCAGATGGCCATGTACAACTAGTTGAAATTTTGGCCTTTTCTTCCGTGACTACAACTACTAGGTGATTATAATGTATAATATGATTGTCTATCTGAATAAGGATGGCAGATATATTTCAAGCTTGAGCCTTGGATCTTGTGCTATATTGAAGTTATTTCACAGATCAGATATTTTTTTTTAGTGTGTAGAAAATTGTAGAAGAGCAGGCAGAGCGGGGAGACAGAGTTAAGCATGTTATCAGTTTTGAGTCATTGCATTCTCACAAGTGCTTCAAGTCCAATGCCTCCTGACTTCCCTTGATTCTTATTTGGTGCCAATTTAATGTTGAACTTTTGTTGATCAGATTCTTGTGTATCAGCTTGAACACATCTTCTATACTGAAATCTTACAAATAGTCCTGATTCTCTGCACCTGATAATAATTGGCAGGGTAGTTCTTTTTGTATGCGTCTACAAATCTTTATATGACTCCACATTCTATCATACACTACCTGGCCACAACTGGCTCTGCCCATCTGGTCCATATACCCATGGAAGATCTACTATGCATCTACCACACTCTAGAGTTACATGATGTGTAAGTTCAGTGAAAGGCTTTTTCAGTAACAGTCCTCATATTGTCTGAGATATGCTTGACATCAACCTCATAGCATTCTATGAAACTATTAAAACTATCCCATCTGATAGCCCTTTAACCTTAATAGTCGTGGATAACCATTATGTTAATGATTATATTCTTTATATCCTGTATTTTTTCTTGCTTATTTCTTTCAGTCTTTTTCCTCTTTGTTCTACGCTGCCCAAAGCCTCAGTTATACATACATTGGAAAGTAAGAAAGAGACCAAGAAAACTTCACTTGAGTGTGGGAATCTACCAGGCTACTCACAGGAAGAAACCTTTGTAAAAGAAAAGATTAAGTCATATATTTGTGCACCATGGCTCTATGGCTGGACCATGGATTTAAAAGAAAGAGCAATCTTTTGACAGTGCGGAAAAAACAACAGGATAGTTGCATAAATTTTGGCATGGGGAATGACAAGTGACAAAAGTTATGAGCACTGGGAATAAAATGGGGTTGACAGATCATCTCAACAATATTGTAAATCAGAAGTTCTTAACTGCATAGCATGCATACCATAGGTGGGACTCAAAAATAATTTAACAGAGACATGTAGTTAAGTAATTAAAACTTAACTCCTGGGAACTTCCCTCAAAAGACAAAAATAACAGAATGTCTGAAATAATCAGTGCTTGTCTTTAGAAAGGTCTCCAATATCAGCTTTAACAGATACAGAAATAGTGAAAAACTGGCCAGCTCAGTTCATACTACTTTTGTGAAATACCCTTTTATATGAATGAAATTTCATTAACCTTTATGCCCATTGCATCTGAGAATTTTGTCCCCCTTCCCCAAATTTTCTGGTTGGATATTCATTGCAACTCTTTATTCTGAAGATGCTATAAAGTGATGTGGAAAAGCAAAGGTCTCCAGGCCATTGTTTCCCACTTACTGTCCTATCAACTTGAAATAACTGTATTTGCCATTGTCAACTTCAAATCTCTGGTTTCTCTTGCTTCATGGCTCCTTGCGCTTCCTCTGGCTTTCATTAATTACAAAGAGATATATTGAAAATAGGGGGAAATCAAATTGTTGCCTGTCAGAAGTACCAAAAAGGACACTTTATTGGGTTTTTCCAGCCATTGGATCTCCTTGACTCCTCTACTCTAATCTCTAAAGTGATGATATGAAACTTTCCTAACTCAGAAATTGCTTTCAAACTTCAATAACAAACTTCTATAACAAGAAGATGAGGGCTGGGATGAAATGTGTTCAATCCCCTGAAGAGCGGTAGAACATGTTCTTCAAAAGAGCCCAGTGTGGAGGGCAGGATAAAACTAGATGATGTAGGAAAGGAGAGGGATTCAATGATAGACTTTGCAGTTTGAAATCGATTGCTTTTCCCTCCTGCTTTGTGAAGGGGTTGAATAGGTGGTAAAGAGAAGAAGGAAAAGAGTAGGAGTAATCAACTGTGAATCAAACAGTTGCAAGTTTTTCCAATCTTGATTTTGCCCTGAAGAAAGGGATGGTCCAGGTATAATAATAACAGAATAACAGAGTTTGGAATGGACCTTGGGGTCTTCTCTGCTCAAGCAGGAGGCCTGTATCATTCTGAACAAATGGCTGTCTAGTCTCTTCTTGAACACCTTCAGAGCACCCACAACCTCTGGAGACAAGCCATTCCACCAATTACTTGTTCTCACTGTCAGGGAATTAATTCTAAGCTGGATCTCTCTTTGTTCAGCTTGATTGGTCACTTCTTGTCCTACTCTCAGGTGGTTTGGAGAATATAAGAGGGAATCGAGAGGCCAACCCCCTCTTCTCTATGATAGCTCAACATCATCAGTTTCTTGAATTCCAAAGATTCTTTGCACATCTTTGCACCACATTGAGCATTTGGAAAATCCTGGCATTTCTGATACAATGCTTATGAATGCAGATCAAGGCCATTCTGTGAATACTCAAATCTTTTAAAAATCACAATATAAACTAGACAGTATTCAGAGTATTGCAGTGTAAATTCAGCACCAGAAAAGTAAGCACAGATGGCTGAGGCGTCATTTAACTTCTTTATAAACACAACGTAAATTTTACAATACCAGTTGTAGATTTCTCCAACATGGAGCAAACTCAAACAAAAGCAGACATATTACAGGTTCAGAGCAGAACAACAACTTAACTTCAGCAGACAAGCAAGCAAGTTAGTTTCTCTTTCATTAGACAGACTCAGAGCTTAGCTTCAGAGCTCAGATCTTAATATAGAGCCACATCTAGGCTACTTCTAGTTTCAGTTTCAAAACAGTCCTCATTGGCTGACTTAGTTGCTATGCCCATTCATTGGATGACTTTGTTACCATGCTCTGGTCCAGTTCATGAATATACTCTGACAGACAGTTTCATCATCCATACCCTACACTCTGAATCTATTTGGGATACGTACTTTATTTGGTACTACCTTGTCAATTGCTTTGTTTGTCCACCAGGGCAAACGTTTTATGAATCACTGTACCAAATCATTGTGCACTGGAACCATGATCCTTCTCAGATCAACATATCTACACATAAATTGAAAAATTTGGGAGATTTCTGTCTTATATACATGTAGTAATCTCTATTTTGTTTGCAGCTTTTCAGGCTATGGCCAATGGCCACACTGGGATCTAAAGTACAGGTACTCCTTGACTTACAGATTGTTTAGTGACTGGTCAAAGTTACAACATCACTGAAAAAAGTGACTAATGGCCATTTTTCACACTTAGAACCATTACAGCATGGCCACGTGATTAAAATTCAGATGCTTGGCAACTGACTCATATTTATGACGGTTGCAGTATCCTGGAATCATGTGATCATTTTTTGCGATCTTCTGATAAGCAAAGTCAATGGCAAAGCCAGATTCACTTAGCAAAACTGTGTTGCTAATTTAACAAGTGCAGTGATTCATTAACAACTGTGTCAAGCAAAGTCATAAAATGGGACAAAACTCACTTAACAAATGTCTCACTTAGCAACATAAGTGTTGGGCTTAATTCTGATCTGAAGTTGAGGACTACATGTATATGGCTGGAAAACCTGATTAAACAAACATATTCCCGTAGTCAACCTGATCGGGAAAGCATTTTCATGTTGGCCTATGAACCAATTCCAGTCCAAAGGATGAATAGACTGTTTCAGTTTATTTATTTGGTTGGGACTATGCTGGCCAACCAATTCCTTTTCTGCATTGGGCTATCTTAATCAACGTTCACTTCCAGCATGGTAAGACATCATGCTTATCTTTTTCATAGCTGAATGAGAGCTAACATTGCTATTGTCCTATGAAAAATATAATTCTGTATGAGAAGAGAGAGGATGCTGTGAATAGGAGCTAAAGATTTGGAACATAATAAGTACAGGACAGTCTAAACAGAATGCAAGACATCTCAACCAATCTTCTATCGAACTCAATTTAGCTGGAAAATCAAATTACCTAGCTGGACAAATGTAAGATCATTTCAAATGAAAGTTTCAGTTAATTCTGTGCTGGCTGAATGAATTTCATAAATTTAGCTTCTGTTTTGGCCAAGGATTCCTTTCAGCTGACTGTGTCCCACACTGTGGCTACTCTTAGCTGACTCACGTCATTCACATGAAAAATAAATTGCACCAGTTCCAAGGTGGCATTTGCTTTTTAAGTTTTATTCTCTTTTACAAATATGGAAAACTTTGGATCAAACTGACTTCTTTGGCAGCATGATCCCTCTTTTTCCTTAACAATCCTAGTTTTGAATTGAAACCATAACAGTTGAGGAAGGAGTTAAATCTTTTCCCTTGTACTTTTGATGGAACCCAGATCCAAAAATCTTTATTTTGAGCAAATTACAAATCCAGTCAGTTGCAGTTTCAGTAGGAAAATAAGAAAGGGAAAGGACTTCATGGAAAATTGTAGTCCCAAGTTCAGATATATCATCATCATGACAATTAGACATGACATGGATTTTTATTATATCCCAAAATGGTTAATGGTATACATTATTATGGAAGAATTTTAATGTTAATTTGCAACTGACATTTTTGTTCAAATACAGCACATCGGGGCAACCTATTTTCAACCTATTGATAGTTTTGGATTTATGAGAACAGGTCATAAATACTTACTCAAATGATAGTCATAGCAAATATGACTAGACACAAATTTATTCATTTCTTTATTTGTAGCCCTCCTTTTTTATTTTTCAAATAACTCAAGGCAGCAAATGTTTTCATGGCTAAGATGGGACTTGCACTCATGGTCTTCTGCTTGCTATCTAGTGCCTCAACTATTAGCCAAACCGGCTGTCAAATAGTATGAAAACTCTTGACACTAGTGAGATAATTCCAACTTTAGCTTCATAGGAAACTTTCTAATGTCTCAGCTGATGTCTCACAATCTTCTCTTTTCTAGTTAGGAAGATCAGCTTCCAAACAAATTATTCAACCACAGCTATTCAATACTGTATTTCTTTTTAGCATGCCTACAGGGCCAATGTGACACTGCTGAAAAAACAAAGTAATATTAAGTTAGATCCCTTTGCAGAATGTCAACTTTGTTTTCCTTTCTTCCTTTTTTAATTTAAAACTTCAGTTGAGCAAAGTATGTGTTTATTGCTAAAGGAAGAGTCCACAGCTTGACGATTCGGTTCTTCATCACTGATTCTCATAATTTTAAAATATGCTCCATGAATTTGATGCCAGCCCAAAGCAGCTGAAACCAGGATCAAAGCTGAGGCAATACCTTTAGGTGGCTTCCATCACCTGGGCATGCTGTACTGAAACTGCTGAAACCTCCTCCTCCCCATAATTATTTTTTTCCACAGCACCTGGTGCATCTGCAGAAATAAGAGAGGATGGAGTTAAATAACATAAGATAGCTAAAAGACACAAGGTAATTGTATATTGCAGGCTGTTACAGCTGGTATTATTGAGATTCAGCAAATCCAAGAAAAGAAGAATGAAGTTGGATACAACCAGTGGTAGAATTCAAATAGTTTAACAACCGGTTTTCCCAGGGTCAGCTTGGCTGTTATGGGTGAACCAGTTGTAAAATTAACCCCCCCCCCACACACACCATCAAAGTAGATCCTGGGCATTGTGCTGCAATGGAGAAATGGGCAATGGACCAGCGGGCACAAGGGAAGGTGGTGAAATAGGGAGAAGAAAGAAGGAAAATGGTCTTCTCCTTCCCTTGCACCATCCCCCTCTGTTGCCCATTTCTCCATTGTAGTGCAGCGCCCAGGATCCACTTTGATAATGGTGTGTGTGTGTGTGTGTGTAATTTAACAACCGGTTCATCTGAACCAGTGCGAATCATCTGAAACCCTCCACTGGATACAACTCAAGAGGAAAGGCCAAGAAACTAGAAGAATCATACAGAGAAGTGATAATGACTTCTCCAAGGGAACCAGATAGCAGCTAATAGAACTGCCTAAAATCCCATTGGCTACTTGTTTCACAAGGTGATCTGCTAATTTCATAAACTAAAGGATTTTATTCTGAATGATTTCATGGTAATGTAAAAGGTTGATTAAAGGGGTAGGAAAAAAAACCCCAAACCATTCTTGTCTCCTGGTAACAGTGTATGTGAAACTCTATGAAAGAAGTTGGGTAGCAGATAAAGGCAACTTAGTGATAAGATTGAGAGAAAATACAAAATATGCCACTCGCACCAGATCGAGATGGAGAAACAAATAGGCTGTGTTCGTATAGTTTGCTAAACAGGTGGTGCCTGATTCACTCAAATGCAACATTACTTGATGCTGATCCATAAACTAAGCAACTTTATATTATTATTTTTTTCAGGTTCCTATAAAATTCAATCAGAGATAGGAGTTAGAAACAGCTGAATTTAAATACAATATTTATTATATATTGAACTCCTGCTGCTTTTCATTGGGAAGGAATCTTACCTCACTTCATCCTGGGATTTGGTGGGGGCAGATGTAATCTGTATTTTTACTATTTCAGTCACTCTCAAAAGCTCAGCGCAGGGTGAATTATGAAGTTCCACCCTATCTTAAATACTCCAGGCTTAACAGAAAAGCAAAAGGAAAATTGAGAAGACTTTTAAAGAAGAACAACTTTTTTAATTTTTCCAAAACCTCAAATATTTATACTGAGTACCATTTCAAAAGAAGGCAAGGACATTTCCTGCAAAAACTGCAAGAATGTAGTCACCAGCAGTTAGGCTTGAAGGAAGAGTGTACAGGTAGTCCTCAACTTACAACAGTTCATTTAGTGACCATTCAAAGTTACAACGGCACTGAAAAAATGACTGATGACCGTATTTTACATGACTGTTGCAGTCATCAAAATTCAGACCCTTGTTAACTGGTTCATATTTATGACAGATGCAGTGTCCCAGGAGCATACAATCTTCTGGTAAGTCAAGTCAATGGAGAAGCCTGATTTACTTAACAGCCGTATCACTAACTTAACAATTGCAGGGATTCACTTAACAATTATGGCAAAAAAAAGTCATAAAATGGGGCAAAATTCACTTAACAAATGTCTCACTTAACAACATTGGGCTTGACTGTGGTTATAAATTGAGGACTACCTGTACTGGCTTTATCTAGGAGCAGAACTCCTAGAAATTTAAGATGATTATCATTTGCAAGTAGAAACTAGATTGGTCAATCTAGTTTCAGCTCTTACTTATAGTTTGAGAAGAACTACAGTTCACTGATTATTTGGTCACCACAATATAAAAAAGTTGTTGAGACTCGAGAAAGAGTGCAGAGAAGATCAAGAAAGATGATGAGGGGACTGGAGGCTAAAACATGAAGAACGGTCACTGGAACTGGGTATGTCTAGTTTAATGAAAAGGAAGACTAGGGGTGAAATGATAGCAGTGTTCCAATATCTCAAAGGCTACCACAAAGAAGAGGGAGTCAAGCTATTTTCCAAAGCACCTGAAGGCAGGACAAGAAGCAATGGGTGGAAACTAATCAAGGGGAGAAGTAATCTAGAACTAAGGAGAAATTTCCTGACAACTAGAACAATTAATCAGTGAAACAACTTGCCTCCAGAAGTTGTGAATACTCCAACACTGGAAGTTTTTAAGAAGAGATTGGATAACCATTTATCTGAAATGGTATTAGGGTTTTCTGCATAAGCAGGGGGTTGGACTAGAAGACCTCTGAGGTCCCTTCCAATTCTGTTATTCTATTCTAGAGTGGTAATAGGTATAAAGACCCCTGGATTGATTAAAAACACATAGAAGTGTACTTCTGAATCAGGGAGGAGAGAGAGGCAAAGCGGGCATATAATAACTTAAGCAAGATTCAGCAGCCTAGTGTACATACAGAGATTATATTAGTCAACGATAAGGGAAATCATTGGTTTTATTTGCATTCTTTGCTTTGTTCCAGCAAATCATTCTATACTCTGTCCAAAATTTTTGACAAGACAAAGCGAATATTCAATCTGCCAATAATGACTAATGGAGTTTTGTTTGTAATATAAGACCGAGCATGTCAAACAATCTGTGCCACAATTGAATGGAGCCAAGCCAAAGGAATTTTTTGAAGGCGTAATTGTTAGAAAGAAAGAACGGACTTGTTTTTGCTGAACTAAGTTGAATGAAATGAAAAAAAAAATATCTTGGAAAAAAAAGAAAGGCCCTTATTTTGTTTCATTGGAGGACTCCCACTTGCTGGAACAATGTGTTACTTATAAGGACAAATTCCGCACAATTTTGTGTGCGGAGTTGCTGCATGTAGTTTTCACTGGTGACAGCTTCCAAGCACAGGCCAATTGTCGAATTGAATAATCCATCTAAGCAGCTCCAGATCCAGGTGTTCATTCAGAATTAATATGATGGCAACAATGAGCTCCATAGCAAGACCAGAAAAGAAATGCCTTACAGATCTTCTGGAACATATCAGAAGATCATTCATCAGCTCCAGATCCAGGTGTTCATTCAGAATTAATATGATGGCAACAATGAACTCCATAGCAAGACCAGAAAAGAAATGCCTTACAGATCTTCTGGAACATGTCAGAAGATCATTCATTCACTCAAAAGGCTGAATTGCCTTCCCAAACAATCTTCCCCAAATAAAGTAAGATTAATCTTTTCAGAATGGGCAGGAAAGCTGCAGTGGCCCCCAACCAGTGGTGGGATTCAAAAAATTTTACTGCTGGTGTTATGAACTAATAAAGGCGTTTAATAAAGTTTTAACAAACCTTATGGAAAAGCAGGGTTCTAATCCTGCACTTCTGATTGGCCAATAATAGCGATAACGGATTGGTCCTTTCTGGGGAATCTGATTGGCTGTTAACGGGCCAACTCTCATTGGTTCAAGGGTTTAACACTTCCATGTTTCTCATTGGCTAATAGGTCAGCAGCCTACCCTATAAAAGGGCTACTGCTGCCCTTGAGTTTTGCTCTGTTCAGCGTGATTAATAAAGAGTTAAAGTTCACTGTTTACTGCCTCATCTCCGTTCCTTGCACCCATGCGCAGAACTTAACACTGGCGACGAGGGTGGGATGCGGAGACATCAGAGCTGACTGAACAGAACAGAGCACCAAACAGAGCACATGGCTGAAGGCGCATCGACAACAGAAACAATGTCCGGTGGCGCCATACCACCCGCTCCATTTGACCCAGCACAAGAAGACAGGGATTCGTACATAGACCGGTTCCAGATGTTTCTGGAGACCAACAACTTGAAGGATGCCACTATGGGGAAAAAGCGAGCAATATTCCT
Source organism: Emydocephalus ijimae (assembly GCA_004319985.1). Taxonomy (NCBI): domain Eukaryota; kingdom Metazoa; phylum Chordata; class Lepidosauria; order Squamata; family Elapidae; genus Emydocephalus; species Emydocephalus ijimae. Next base: position 2,729 of record BHEV01010146.1, on the reverse strand, counting down.
GACCCATTGCGGGCCTGCCATCTTTAAGATGGCCAAGGCACTAGTGAAACCGGCTGAGGTAAAAACCATGGACTGGGACATCCTCGCGCCCCTTCTACAGGCCCACTATGCACCCGCCGTACCAACGCTTGTCCAAAGACATGAATTTTACCAGAGGGACCAGCGGAAAGGACAGAGCGTTGCAGATTTCATCGCGGATCTCCAGAACCTGGGAGGCCTCTGTGGGTTCGCAGACCTCGAAGAAGCTCTGAGAGAACGAATAGTTCTGGGATTAGATGACCAGACGATACAGAGCAAGATCATGGCAAAAGGGGACATCAACCTTGCTGATGTCATCAAAGATGCTACTGCAGCAGAAGCAACCAGGAAGTCGGCCACCCGAATGTGCCACACCAACGCACCGCTCCGTCAACTCACCAGCGATACCTCACCTCGCCGAGAGAGGCACACGACAGCGACCCACTACGAGGACCTCGAATTGCCATCAGAAAGTGATGAGGAAGAGGTCAACCGGCTCTGGTCTGAACGTGACCAATGCCACCAGCAAAATCAAAGACGACCGCACCAATGCGCGGGTTGTGGGGCAAACCACCCACGATCAGACTGCAAATTCCTCGACGCGCTCTGCCATTTCTGTGGGAAAAGAGGCCACATCGGGAAGATCTGTAGAAGCAAGCAAGGATCCAGCCCAATTCAGAAGGGAAACAACTATCACCAGACCACAGGGAATCGTCCTGTGAGTCGGGAACAATTGAACCACCAATGGAACAACCACTCCTACAGAAATAAAACACTAGCCACTTCAACGAGACGGGAAGAGGTACACCAAACCATTACAATCGGTCACGCTTCATCGTTAGATGCAAAGAAGATCCGAGTGAAGGTCGCCATCGAAAACCAGCCTTGTGTGATGGAAGTCGACTCAGGATCGTCCCTCTTGATGGTTTCCTGGAAGACCCTTAAACAATTAATCCCTGCCGTCCGGCGTCAAGACCTCAGAGCCCAAAGAATCATACTCAAAGATTATCAGGGGAACCGAATTCTGGTTGTTGGATCCAGCCAAGTCCAAGTATCATTCAAAAATCGTACTGCGTCATTACCACTGACCGTCGTGGACCGTGACTGGCCTAGCTTGTTTGGCCTTCAATGGTTCACCCCACTCAGGATCGAGGTAGCCAGCATTCACCAAACCAGAAGCGACGACTGGGAGGAGGCCCTCGTCTAGGAATTCCAGGACATCTTTGCAGACAAACTAGGCGAATACAAGGGGACCCCGATATCATTTAACCTTAACCCTGAAGTAGCCCCCATCCGCCTTAAACCTCATTGGGTAGCTTTTGCCTTTAAACCAAAAATTGACGAGCAGTTCGATAAATTAACAGCCCAGGGTGTTTTAGAACCAACGACTTCACCCCTTTCAGAAACCGGCAAACAGAATTTTTTTCGCAAAAAGGCTGCATCCTATGGGGAGACAGAATCATCGTCCCAGAGCGGTTACAACGATCAGTATTGAAAACATTGCATGACAGTCACCCCGGCATCGTGCGTATGAAAGCACTCGCACGAAGCTACGCGTGGTGGCTGGGCATCGACAAGCAGATTGAAGCCTGGGTAAAGACTTGTCTAAAGTGCCAAGAAGTCAGCAGTGCCCCACCGAGAGCAACTCCAACAGAGTGGGAAACCCCCCGGGGGCCGTGGTCCCGCATCCACGTTGACTTTGAGGGACCGACTAAGGGACATACGTTCCTCCTAACAGTGGATGCCTATTCAAACTGGCTTGAGATCCACGAAATGAAGAATACTACAACCGAGTCCATCATCCAAAAATTGAATAGGCTGTTCGCAACACATGGGCTGCCACACGTTCTGGTCTCTGACAACGGACCCCAGTTCACCACCCTGCCATTTGAACAATACTGAGCAGACTGGGGTATCCGCCATGCGCTAATTTCGCCGGTGTACCCTGCGGCCAACAGCAGGGCTGAGCGCATGGTCCAATTTGTTAAAAAAACTCTCCACAAAATGGACTATGGGGACATTGACGACAAACTAAACAGAATACTCCTACTCCAACACATCACTCCGCACAGCGTCACCAACAAGACTCCAGCTGAACTATTGATGGGACGCAAGCTCTGTTCCCAGCTCGACCGGCTCCACCCGTCCTATGAGCCAGAGAAACCCTGTGGATCTAGTGGAAAATGCCATGAGTTCAAGGTAGGCGACTTAGTTTTCTCTAAAAACCTCTCCGGCGAACCATTATGGGTCAAAGCAACCGTAATTCAAACCACCGGGCCCAGATCGTACTGTGTGCAAACCTGGGACGGAAAAATATGGAAACGCCATATAGATCAGCTTCGCTCAAGGCTACAACCCAGTTCCCGCGACTCCTGTGACTCTCAAACTGAGGGGGGAGGGGATGTCGAAGAAACCGAATTTGAGATGGTGGAAAGCAGAATCGAAGGAAGTCAGCAACCGGGCGCGATACATGAAGAAGAATCAGGGAGGGGATTGGCCTTGCCACAGAGGAATACCTCAATGGAGGCAAGCCCGCAAAGATCGGAGGACAACAACGAGAGAATTAGCGGCACCGAGTCGTCCAGTGAGGATGCGGAACCGCCTGTACCAGATATAACCAAAAACGTCCTGGACTACAGACAGGGACCGGTGGGACAGCGCAAATCTAATAGACAGTTAAAACAACCTGCATATCTTAGGGATTATGTCAC